>JXOV01041363.1:0-14641 GCA_001014945.1 Clogmia albipunctata
TGGCACTTCACATACAGAATTGCAAAAACAAACTTTCTTATACATATTTCATTGCTCAAAATATAGTTCAATAACCTACATTTAATCATCATATCAACCCTAACGTTAGAAACTACTTTGCTCTACAATCTTAGCTGGTCGCTTGGCGGCTATTTAACGACTGTTATGGCATGTTTCTGATCGGAGGAGGAAGTGAGGGCGGTCAATTTGGCCGGGCCCCATGATTCGACTGTCTAAGAATGTAACCATGCCCGAAATGGACGCATTTGGAATGACTATTTCGTGCATTTTATGGCCCCAACTAGGCAATGAAATATTTATTGCCCACCACCAGCATTTAATTTTATGTGGAGGATTACACCTTTCCATTGGATGCGTTTCCATTTTTTCATTTCTATTTTCGATTAGTGTAGGAGTCGATCACAACACATAATAAAGTGAGAAATCACTCAAGTCAATCATCTTTTTTCTTCCAAGAAGCCAGAAAGTAGACGATGCAGACAACCTAATCGTTTAATGCCTTTTAATAGCGTTTAATGCAGAAACTTTAAAATTCAATTCTGGAGGCGGTTTTTGATGACTTCAAATTTGGGGTTTTCAAATTAAAAAGCAGTCATTTGTGCATCATAAATAACATTTTCATTTAAAATTTATATTGTTTTAAGCAATTTTTTATTTATTTATATTTGTTCTTTTATAAATTACAGCTCAACTAGATAAATTTTCTAATTCTTTTAATGATTGGATTTATAAAACCCATAATTCTTACAATTGGACTTTTTTAAAATTTCCATAAGCATTTAAACACATTTTTCATTAAAATTTAATACAAAACCGTAGTTAAATGTCGATTTCATTTGTGCAAACAAATAAATTCTGTTCTTGGCCAAATACAGACTTATTTAAATTGTATCTGGCAGCTAGGACTTGAAATAAAATTTATACGTTGTCAAATCCCTACACTTGAGCGCAAATGGAAAGAATAGTAGATACCCTTTCTTGGTATAATAAATCTGACCGTTTCAGGGGAAAAATTAAAAATGCATTTCTCATTCCAGTGGCAATAATTGAACAGTGCAGTTTATATTAATGGGAGGAAAATAAAAGGATAGTTACCTTTCAAAATTAAGGATAATTCCAGTAAATTTAATTCGGTAAATTTAACTTGGAATTGAATCTTGAATGGAATGAATTTCCGATGGTGTACTCATTAATAAATCATCCCATTAAGCAGCAGAAGCAGGACTAGAGAGCCCAAAGTCCATACAATAAATTTATCCATTTATTGGAAGCACACAAGTGCTACAATAAAGACTCTATGTAAGCTCCTCTTTCGCATTTACAGTGTGGCTCAAAAGATAATAACGTTTTTGAAAGAATACAGAATAGTACCCAAAGAAATACTCGTAGTTATAATAAAAGATTCAACAAATTTTGACACAGTAATGATTTTAGTTAGTAAACTTCCATAAAAACTTAAACATTTTACAATGTTATACTTTGTAACAGCAGGATTGAAAATTACTATAAGCACGAAAAGATACAACATCATTCTTAAATGTGTTTTTCATTTAATACTTTCTTCTTATACCATTAATGCTTTAACGCCGAAACAACTAAGTATTGATAAACTACTGACTCACGAAGACCTAAATACGATTTGATTTAGTTTAAACGATCATTGTGATCCTTTAAGCCCTTATCTCTTTCCTAAACCAACTCAGTACAAGTACATATTCTGAAGTATATTAGAACAAATCTTTTCAGATAATATTTTTTTATTAATTAAAATAAGTCTTCTCAAGAGCAATTCTAGTCAGCTCCTAGTGGAAAGAGTCGCCTTAAAAAAACTAGCCATTTAAATGATTTGAAATGAAAACAAATAATATTATTTATGCATTCCAAATCATTTACAGGAAAAACAATAATCACATTAATCTCACAATCGATTTAAAAATCCTTAAAAATTGACAAGTTACAATAAATCAATGAAAGACCAGTTCCGCTTGGATATTTCCCAAACATTCTCATGCCATAAATCCATAGATATGATTTTACGGAATTGAAAATTGGGTTGTCGCAATCTTCTATACCCTACTGTCTCTCAATGTAGGATATTAAAGGAAACGGGTACAATGCCAGAACAGAGCCAAAGGAAACACACACATTTCCGTTGTGACGTCAGTATGACCCAAAAAGTTTGCTTCTACTGAAGCTACCGCCGCCGCCGTCGTCGTCGTACCTACTATTTGTAAACCGAGACGAAAATAATTCAATTTGAACAGTTCTGCATTGCAGATTAAATGTACATACATATACTTATAATAATAATATTTTCCATTTGATTTGACTCATTCTGGAATGTGTAATTTGTAGCTATCACAGAGACAACAACAAAAATGATGGAGAGAAAGAGGAAAAATGCCGGGTTTATTGGCTGCGAAAATGGCAGTCAATCGCGATCCCGGACAGGTAAAATTGTGGGTGGGAAGAAGCGCTTGACACGGCAGCAGCACGGCATCGGCCAAGTATAAGAAACTACACAGCGAGATTATAATATAACATTATTAATATCATGATGGTGATTATTATTGAAAAATGAAAATTACCAAAGACCAGTCAGCCAACATTAAAACGGGCACTTGCACTCATCCAACATAATGAGGAGGGAACGAAATAAATTTGTATATTAAAAAGTAATAAAACATAACGAGATGGACATGGAAAAAATGAATTAACATTTTTTAATTGAAGAAATTGAATTAATTGCATTGCATGTGAACTGTTTTATATTGAGAGTGCAATGTTCCATCTAATAACCCATTTCTCGTTCCATCTCCTTTTCCGCACACAGACATTGGATCGGATCGGACTAGAGACAGAGACTCCGACTACCAAGCTACTTATATGTGCAAAGACAAAGTTTACAATTTCCAGGAAAATTGGGTCGAATTAATTGACAAAGTTTTTTATACATCAATTGTCAGAAAAGAGCATAGATTAAACTTTGATTTATTATCAAATTGATCAGGTAATTTATCAATATTTGGACATGAATTTGATAAGATAATTGAATTGTCTGATTTTATTAGCTAGTTCTGTTTCTGACGTATTATTAATTATCGTTTTTAAATTGTACTGTTTGATGTAGACGTTCTTTATAGACTGGAATATGAAACTAATTAGCGTATCATTGAACATTACAATAAAACTTATTCAATTAGATAATATTGTAGGTTTTAAATTAAATTTTTCTTTAAAACCTCTTTAACTCAATTATATTAAACATTTTTTAAATTAATTAAATTTTTTGTTTTTAAAAAATCCATAGAATAAAATATCGTTAATGGCTCTACTTATTACTTAAATAATTTGAAATTATATAAATTTAAAGATTAAACGAGGGAAAGTAAATTCCATAACAAGTGTTTTATTAAATCGGGTCGATAGTGCCTCTACCAGAGAGGTGTTATTTAAATCGCCATACAAACATGTTCCCAATTCAAATAAGAGAATTTCCAGCCGACCGGGAAAGCGGAAGATTTATTGCAATCCTTTCCTGAGTTTACTATGCCAACGTGCTTTATGCAAAATGCACAGATTTAATTTGTAAACGATAAATTTATTGATTTTGTGCCTTTTCCTGTATATTGTACAACGTTGCAAATATAGAAGTACATTCATTGACAACATAAAAAAATGTCGAAAAATAAAATGCAATTAAAATTTTACATTTCAAACCAGGTTCAAATAAATATCAGGTACATTTGAATATAAATTTATAATAAAAGGCTAAGAGTAATAAATTCCTAGTGGGAGAGATATTAGTCATTCAACTAGATAATCACCTAATGGCCAAACTTAATATCAATTAAAGCCGGGAAAGGAAATTGTCTGCATTTAAATTGAGACAGACTGATGAATTTCTGATGCACTTCAAACGGATTGAAATGTGTCCACTTTTCTGCCTGAACGGAGAGATAGAGAGACAGGACAGAGAGCGGCAGGACAATGTGACAGGAATCGATTAGAGGGCATCTGGACAGATATAGGTAGAGCGAGAGACTGCATCTTATAATTAATTCCGCAGACAACAATGTATCAAACAAGCAGCCAGGAGCAGTCGTTTAAAAGTGCATTAAAGTTTTAATTGAACCCATTTCATTTGGGCTGCACAAATGGGCATTTGTGAAATGAAACACGCTCTCCTCTTCTCTGCTCCGGTGATCAGCCGAGAAATCCATCAACAATACAATTTATATATGTATAGGAAAGAACATTAACGTAAAAACCAAATTTATAAAACAAAAGTGCGCGCGGCGATTTCGGCCTTAATTAGTCCGATTAATTCGGGCATGCAACACCTAACACAAAGCCAAAGACCATCTAATGAACTTGTAAAGTGCTCGACTTATCGCTCCTCTGGGACCACGCAGAGAAAACCCCCCGAATAATAATGGCGGGAGTCGGAAATGAGTGTTTATTCTGCAGATTTCGCCTATTTGCTGAATTAAATGGCAATGGTGGCAACGACGGCGCTCTCGCTGGTGGTGAAATACTCATTTCACCTGCACCACCGGCATTTTCGCCAATGTGTTTGTGTGCATTGTTTTTGTACGGACGGATGATAATCAAAGCCCATTTATGTAATTAAAACGCTTACGAGTGCCGAACAACACACAAAAACGGCGTTTTTATCAGCAACTCGAGCGCCAGGCAGCAGCACCAGCAAACAAAAACGCTTTCGGAACTACATAGAGAGAGACTGACAAATATACAGCCATATACCAAAAACGAGACACACATTTGACCAATGAGCTTAAACACTGCTCCAGAATACATACTTTACTCGGGAACAGGTATTATAATAACCAGTTAAACATGTAATTTCGGTAAAATAAACAATTTGAAAAATTCTTCAAAGTAATAAAAAGAATTTAATTAAAATAAATATTTTCACACCTCTTTCGAGTTTTAGTACTTAAAAAACTTATGCCACTTTGCAATTCACGTAATGTAAAAACTATGGCAGGAACTTCGGTCTGCATTGCTCTTTGTCAAAATAAAGAGGAAGATCCATGTAACTGATACTGGGCTAATAAAAATTTTTGGAGTTCATTAAAAATATTAAAAATTCTTAGGTATTTCAAATTTATATGACAGATACTAAAAACAATAAAATTTAATCTCAAATTGTGATGTGGAATTTTAAGTAGGATATGGTCTGTTGGTTTTTTAAATAAAATTATTTAAAAAATGCTACAAGCGTTTTATACATGTTTATTTAACAAATTTAGTTTTATATTTTAAGATAAAATTAGTTGTTTCTTCTAGAACTAAATTTCCTGATCTCAAACTGAAGAAATCATTTTAAAAACACAATGTGGTTCACATTCCTAGGTTGCCAAAGATACATGTTAAATAGTTTGTTCTATATATAACACTTTTTTTTCTAAAGTTCAAGCTTTTACAGTTAGAAACCAATTTATTCATAAAAAGCCAATGGTTCAGGCATAATAAAATATAAAAAATTTAACATAAAATTGTTTAATTTAAACCATACAATTAATAATCCTAAGAACACATGCTCTGCAGCTATTAATTTTTACTGTCAAAAGTACATGCATCTATTTAAATCTTTTAATTATACAAGTACCAAATATTATTCATTCAAACCCACCAATTTGTGATAATTTCAATTTGGACAATGACCACATTAAATTAATGAAATATCCCCTTTAAAAAGTATGTATTTAGGTATGGATGGTTTTTATGTCGGAAGAAATTAATTAAATGAAATGTTTTATGTACTTTTAATACAAATTGGCAATGAACATTCTTTTGTACAACGTAACTTTTTTCGCGTTTTTATATCGTCGGGCGGGCCTCAAACACACACACACATATGTTGAAACAAGCGCAATAAAATTGGCTCGGGTTAATTAGGGGAGAGAGAGCGCGGAGGGACGGAGAGAGAGAGAGAAGAGCAGGGGAATGCCGGACCGATAACGCAGCAATACCACATAGAACAACCAAAACCATGTAAACGAGAGGCAAAGAAGAGCTTTGGCAAATTATGGCCACAAAAAAGCAATCCATGAGAACCGTTTGTACATAAAAGATACAACAGCTGATAGCGGCACAGCGGCATCATCAAATGATGTAACCGGAGCCCGAGCCAAAGATACTTATACACGCACGGGTCACTAATTTGGTGGATCTTACATTTCCACCTGTGTTCTGTGCTGTGCGCTCTTCAAATAGGCATGTCTATTTGTCTTGTGAATGAAGCTTAATCATTTCTACCTCTCTCTAATTATTATAATTTAGTATATAACTTCATAAATTAACATAATAATTTAATGAACAAAAATTTAAAAAAATAGAGTAAGAGTATAATTAATTATTTCAATAACAATTAAAACATTAAAGCTTTAAAACATTGGAGTGTTAAAACATACTTATACGTACAACTATCCTTAAAAAATTTATTAATTGAACGGTGATCTATTAGGATATTCATAAAATAAAATTTCCAATTTTGTATTTCTTGATTTTGTGGTTTGTATTTTAATAAAATATGCAGTTATTAATTAAAGGTGTAAAACTAATCTAATAAACAGAAAGATAACTTTTTAAAGCCCTGCAAAAGCTGTAAATCTTGTAAATGTATAACAATTTTAAATATTTTAAATAAAATCAGGTGAAATTGAAACTTTCAAATTGAAGTGAAAAGAAAATCAGATCCAAAAATAAATGTTTTAATTTCCATTTTACGCAAGTAATCATTATTTAAATTTAAAGCCATAAAAGTCGCCAAAAACACACATCGACCGGGAGAGAGAACAGAGAACCGAGCCAAGGTTAGACACGGGTCGCTCCTCTAATTTTGCGTAAGCCTAAACACATATTTTACGTCATATCTCTTGTTAAATACAAACGCACACTTTTTCGGCCTATATAAATACACACCACGTTCGTTTTGCGCTATCTCAAAAGAAGAAACAAAAGTGCGAAGAATGTGCGCGGATTGTGTGGACAGACAGAGACATGAAAATACCAAAGAATTCAAATTAATTTCATTCATCGGATTCCATCATCATAACGCTCTTCACTTTTACCGTAATCCTTCTTCTGTTAAACCGGTGCCATGTCCAATCCAAACACACAACCACACACGTAAACAGATTTAAGCACATAGAAGCAACTCTACAAGAGAAAAAAAAGCTAAAGTAGAGCTTTCGGTAATTTCTAGCTACGATTACTTATTTATGGTCCAGTCAATTATTCACACACAGCCAACAAAAGGGAGCTAATCTAGGTAATGAAACTGTACTACCACTATTCACTATTATTATGAGCATTTCTAAAAGGTTATAAATTAATTAAAACTTCAATTCCGGCTCAATGAACAGTAAATGGATAAAATTCTAGTTCAAAGGGACCTTTCTTTCCAAAAGAAAATATTAGAAAATTGACCTAATATTCGTTCATTTTGTAGTTTGGTTTTGTATTTTCATTAAAGCAATAACACTTTTAATTAATTTCATAAAATATAATCCCCACTTTTATAAAAAGTAATATAAAATCGATTATAATAAAATACTTATTATTTTTTTTTTTTTTTATTAATTGTAATTTATTTAAAACTTCTATGTTTTCAAAAAAGACATTAGTGCTACAAGAGTGTAAAGTAACTGTTAAAGAAGAAAAGGCTGTTGAATCAAGCCGAAAGCGAGTAATACATCGCTTTCTGAAAACAAATCTAAATCCGAATTTTTAGTCCTTTTTAGTCTACATTAAAACTCAATTAAGAAATATAAACCGTTATTTAAATTTAAAAAACGGTTAATTCCAAAGTGCATTGACGAAGTTGTAAATTAAATAAAACATTAAACTCTTCGACTTATATAGTAAAAAGTTTAAGGAAATGATAATGAAGAATTATCTAATAATTAAATGAAAATGTAATGCATATTAAATTAAAGGACAAAGAAGTCGCTTCAATAAAGGTGAAAATTTTCAGATGTCACCCTTAGGGTAAACTGACAATTTATTATTTAGATGTTAATTTGAAGGTTCAGGTTCAACCTTAGTTCTGTTTTAATGTATTTACTTATGTATATATGCTCAGCAGAGGCACACCTTTTCAAACAATAAATTAGTTATTTATGCCGAAAAATATTTGGAAAACAAACCGAGAAAATTAAAACGTAATTTAGCCTGAAACAAATTACTTAAGCTTTTAATTTTCAAATAATTTTAAAACAAAGTGTTTTAAAGTTATTTGTTTAAAATAAATAAATTGTGATAAAACGGATAGTTCATTCAAATTAAATAATCATATTCAATAAATTGGTTAACGCAATTACATTTAATTCAATACAATATAATTTATTTTGTATAATTATCTGTTTTCAATTACGGTTTATATTACTCATAATGACGGTTATTGTATAAAATGATATCATTGATTAATTAAACAATTAGTATCGATTTTCTCGGTCTATATATTTTATTGGCCCCATAAAAAGGTTAGTCAAAAATACAAATGTATTTGAATGGAATAAAAGGTCAGCAGAGAGATCATTGTAAATAATTAATTTGCCATTAATTCAGTTATTTCTTTTATGAAAATATTAATAAATCAAGGAGAAACTGAATAACAAATTCAAATAACTTTAACAGAAGATTTATTAGAAATAATTTAAATATATATCTAACTAACATATTAAATTTCAGTAAATTGCAATACTGGTTGCAAAATGTGAAATAACATTTATAAAAATATAGATATATTTCTATATAAATGAATTTATTTGTTAACCCACATAACCTTGCCGAATAATTCCAAAAAACTCCTTCTCTTTACCCAAAAACTCGTAATAATAACTCGGACAAATATATGGATTCGGTGTTGAATAATTAACACATGAAAATTAGCATTTATCCAAGTCAAATACACATAGAGTAGGAAAATATTATATAAATTAATATCATTTATGGTTGTGGGGTCTAAATAGTTATAATAAATCCACTTACAAATACAGCAGAGCGAATATTTTGGACTGTTACGTCATGCGAGAAGAGATCCGCGTCCCGGCCCGAGAACAGTACAAAATTGTGCACAGAAAAGTGTAATTCTCCAGTCATGAGACTTTGGCAGTCTCCAATCGAGAGGTTCTCCTTGGCCTTCATTAAGTACACCGGTATGGTTCATAAATCCGGAAACTAATGGTTCTTTAATACTGAAATGGATCTCTTCTCCTCCCATATTGATCATTTTGGTCCGACTTCTTCGTCTTCATTCCTCCACTTCTTCTATTTTATTTTATACGGTAAAAATCGACAAATCGACTTTGAATTAAAACAGAGGAGAATACCCAAGACCGAACACTGGTGGCAGTAGTGTATCAGGTAGGAACTAATGACAAATGATGGATCGATGAGGGTTTAATTGGGGCACAAGTAGGAGTATAACGGATGGATTCGATCGAGTTTTGATGCCAAAAACCAGAGACGTAAAAGAACAAGCAAAAAAGAGGTGTAAACGTGCTTTGCGTTTGCAATCTTTTCTACCATTTCCAAGCACAACTTGGGCCAAAGTTGCAGTCGTTTGCCACGACCAAAAGCGAAGAAAAAGACAAATAATAGTAAAGGATACGTTTTTGGAGAAATCGTGAACACACGTCCTGCATCCGCTTTAAACTTTCCAGCACACAAAAAACCGATTCGCCGATTTGAATGCAAAAACTTTTGGAATTCTCAATGGCGAAATAGAGAACATACAATTTCACCGCATCAAGTTTTTTCGGCGGCGATTTTAATAGCCCAGTGTAAACTGTAAAGCTAATCTCTTGCCAATTCTTTTTGCAGTTGTTGTATTCGCGTTGCTCTCTCTCTGGTTTGGATTCCGTTTTGCAAATTATTTTCACAGGCCCCCCTAAAATACGGAACTAATTTTTCATTCTTCTCTCCACTCTTCTCGCCTCGCCTCACCTCACCTAACCTCCTCGCTTCGTTCGTGTCTTTCTCTATTTCCACGACACAATTTGCCAAATCATACTACATATATTTAAATACTCTAAAAAGAATAGAGTTTTGCAGAACAGCAACAAAAATGTGTGTAAAAGTATGTGCAAAAATTATACTAAAACCGTTTTGATGTTCTTCTTGTCGAGGAGTCCAAAGCCGGGATGAGAACAAGAAGAGCGACACACAGCAGAGATGAGATGATGATGATCTTTGCAGTCTCAAAGTAGCGGCATCACACCGAGTGAGTGTCGGCAAAGGCCAGCCAGAAATCACCTCTAATAATCAAATAACTGAACTGGTAACACAAAATACAATATACTCTGCCAATATACATATAATATGCTAAAATTTATGATGAAAAGAGAAATGGGAAAAGAAATTGCCGAAAAAATTAAACACTCGCGCACTTGAATTTTTCATTTCACTGTTATTTGTATGTACATTTTTGGATTAACTGTTCTTTTTTTTCCTTCTTTTGGGCACCTTGGTAATTTTTCCATAATGACTCTAATATAATCAGTCGAGAACATTACCGAAAATTTGCACATTTTATTTATTAATTTCGTTGTTGTACCTTTTCTTTTAAAACACAAACACTTCTTTGGCCAAAAATTACGAAAAACTAAACACACCAAAACTGGATATACAACAAAAAAAATCAAGAAACTCACAAAGTGTCCCACAATTTACGAATTTGCGGAATTTAATTTAATTTGGGCTGTGCGGGCTTCTCACAATGTGATTCTTTTTCGCATTGTGTATTATATATTTTATTTCTGTCTGTCTACGACTTGGCGCTTCACTAACACAAGACGCGCGCGGGGACTCTAGCGATTTGTCGCAATTTTGTTTCTCCATTATCAATTAATTTTCTGTTTTCGGGGGTAATTGTAATCGTACACAAACACCACAAGGCCCCGGAACAATACTCAAACACCAATCATTTAGGTACACCACTTTACGGATTTCATAATTTAATTATATTTTGTGTGTTCAAAGATAATAGACGAGACTCTTCGTTTCTGTTTTATTTATTATCATCGAATTGTGGCCAGACATTTCCACATTTAATCAGAGAGCAAGGTTTTGATGTACACACTGGCGAAACTATTTCAGGAATGCAGTCACCACCAGCAGCAGCAGCACCAAGTCTCACAAGTAATAAAAAACGGACGGCGCGCGGCATGGACACCACAGAGGAAAATATCGAAAATATTAACGAGAGCGAAGAACGGACGAGACACTTCTTTAGTTTTCGGTTGCGCTTTTTGAACTAAAACTTTTCCGCTGTGCCAAAAGCTCTCGGCACTCTGTGCTGCTGCCGGCTCCGCACACAACCGTGTAGTGGTGAGACTATTTTACATGCATACCAAATGTTGTCAGTAGAAACACACCCATACCAATACCCACAATGGTTCGAATCGTCGAGTGTGGTACAAAGTCACTCGTGATGTTATAATAATATTATTATGATTATTTAGTATCACATTCATCATTTCGGTTTATAATATAGAGGTTTATTTAATGTTTATTTATTATTATTCGCATATGGAGAGCAGGAAATAATAATTTTATGTATAGGAATATTATTGCATATAATTTCATTTGTTTACTGTCCTTATAGTTATTTTTTTTAACTATTAAATATATAATTTGGCCCTATTTAATTTGTTTTAAATAAAAATAAATTTCATTCAGTACAACTTATAAGATATAAATTGTATGACCATAGTGTAACAAATCTCAGAATTCTAACAAATATCTATTTTCGGCATTAAGCATTAAATGGCACATCGAGTAAACTAAGAGCCAAAAAAGCAAGTGTGGGAATTCATCTCTTCCTCAATCTTGGTCTTAGGAATTCTCGCTAACAACAAGAAGAGATCTTGTCAGAAAACGGAATCGAAACAGAGAGGATTAAAAGGCGCCACGACTCGATGCAGTAAATAAAAAAAGATTATGAGAAAGAGCTCAAACAATTAAGCAATTGCTTTTACTTGAGGAAATTACTGAAAAGAAGGGGGTTGGTGAATAATAAAAGGATGAAAAAACCTCGGCGCCTTCACCCACTCTTTTAATCGTTGAATCATTTCTGATCACATCGACTCAGTAAACGCAAAAAATGCTAAATTAACCGACAGATTTTATGACACATTGCCTATAAAATATACACGATTTGAAATAAAAAAAATTCGTTTAAATAATGCCTTACAATGTTTTTTTTTTTTTTTTTTGCACACACATAGTCAAAACCTAAACGTCTTTATTAGTTTCGTTTTTTCATTCTTCTTGTTCCTCCTCATCAAAGTACGTATTAGAAAGAAAACCGCTACACATTGCCATTGGTATTTTTCGCAAACTGTTGTATGTTTTCATATGATTATAGTGGATTAAATTCGAATTTGATTTGTCTAATTAAATTGGTGTGTTCGTTCGTTTTCTGTGGGTTAATTTTATATTAATTCTGTACTTTTAGAGCCACCAAAAGAGAGAGCAAACTCCGAGCGCACAGATTCTTTTTTTCGGCAATTTTTGCACTCTAGACTCGCGGATTCGTTTAATTATTAGATTGGCACTACCACTATCATAGACAAGTGGTGGCGAAAAAAAATACCGAAGGTCATAATTGTTTATTAAATTTCACAGACACGAGAGGAGGATGAAGTGAAACACAAATCAATGGCCGAAATTGCGAACTTTCAATGATTTCGAATCTGCATCGAATTTGCGCCGCCTTCGGGTCTTTGGACAATCTCATCTTGTGTAAATCGGATTAGATTCGGGTGCAAATGTGCGTACATTTTGGCCACATTTTCACGCGGCGGCGACGTTCAATGCCATTTCCCATTTGTACTAATTTGTGCCACGAGCAAAGTTGGTGGGCCCACCACCATTAGTTCCCTCCCGTATGTCGACCAGAATCTAATTTATTTGAATTCTCACATAAACGTATCATGAACTATCATAAAAATCAAATTATGTATGTATCACAAATGAAGCAGCTGTAAGCATATTAGAGCTTGTTGAGAAATTTAGGGGAACATCTTTGAGTTGTACTGAAATGTATTGCAAAACAGGTTCATACTTATATAAATGTTGCTTTTCTAAAAAATGCATTAAATCTTTGACAAATTACGTAAGCCAAGTTATTTTTGAATACGTTGATAAATTCCAAAATAATTTTAGAAATTTGAAATTAATTTATACAGAGACATTTTATATATGTTAACATTGAATAACCGCTGTTTCTTGGGTAGAGTGTCTTAAGTGACTATGTTACCGGCATAGTGCACTGCACAGCCAGTAGACCATCTTACTCGGGCTGTTAACGCCACCGTTGACCCTACTCGTTGGGTTCTTCCGCTGCCATCATATACCAATGTACCCTGGATCACTGTACATTGGTCTCCTATTGTCTTTTGCTCTCCCACAAGACGTCTCACTGGGGTTGATACCCAATCTTCAGTCAAGTTGCTAGGATTAGTAGTGCCACCGCGTACAGGTAGAGAATAGGAATTTGAGAAGGAGAGCTGCCCTATGCTCCGAAAGGAGCGGCGTCTAGCCAAGGAAGCTTGATTGAACATTGAATAACGAATCAATATTAGATTTTTCAATGCTTTTATTTATTCATTTTTTAATAAAATCATAAATTATTTGATTGTACATTTATATTAACTAGAAGACTTCTCTATCTATATTTCGAAAACCCTTTGATAATTTAAACATTGCAATGGTTATGGTGGTTAAGGTAGTTTGGCTGCAGAACCCATTTAGGGAATATAGACTTTATTCATATATATAAATATTTATATGATAAGATCATTGTAACACTACATCATAACGTATCACTGGGTGTATAATGAACGGTCATACGCCCCTCCATGTACATCGCCCTAGCTGGCCCTAACTAAATTTTATCTTCAGGAGCATTATGATGGGATATGATTAAACAGACATTACAGTTCATTCAGTTTTGTTTAAGATTAATATAAAACCTTACTTTTATAAAAATATTTTCTTATTAAAATTCCCAAATCCCAAATCCTATTTCCATCTAAGAACCACAAAAAAACTACATGACAGTTGCACTCATAATTTCCCAACGAGTCCGTCAAATGAATAGCAAAACCGACAGTATAATAGACGAGTGTAATAATGGTGGTGAATTTGCAGCATTAGAGAGTGTGTGGTGGTGGTGGTCGAGTTGGCAAATATAGCGTCGAATGCGGAACTGGGATGCCACGAATTTCGCAAAGACATGGTGATAAACTGGTTGGGAGGTGGTGGTGGTATAATAGTGGGGCGTTGTGGGTGGCTGTTTGGAGGTTGTCTTAATTTTTTCGATGGCTCTGATTTACATAAATAAATTGTAAGGCCCCCTCGATCCCCTCATTTTTCCTCGTCCGCGTTTTTGTCTTCTTCTGGAGGAAGGACGAACGCAGTCACAGCACACAACTCAGCATAGAGAATAAAGCAGAGAATGGAAAAATGCGAATCAAGGGCCAAAGTAAACGGAAACGCTGGCTCACGTCCGAGGAACAGGCAATAAAACGGTCATTTCTCAATATAAATGTTCCAGTTACAGACTGATATCCTTCCTTGTCTG
>JXOV01041415.1:0-10273 GCA_001014945.1 Clogmia albipunctata
GGGCGTAATAAACATTAATTAATTAATTAAACTTAACTTTATCTTTTATTTAAAGCCACAGATTCTAGACATAACACAGTACTAAGAGCATTCCATTATACAAAGATAAATAAAATAATTATTAAGAACGAAATAGAATATCCCTGTCTTCATGAATTTAACAAACTTTATCAAATTCTATTTGCCAACTCTATCATATTTAAGCTCATATAATTTAAAAAAAAAATAAAAGCGAATGTTCTCAATTAATTAAATTATGTAAATAGTGACTAAACACTTAGTGATAGCAAGGTCCTTGACCATTACATTTAATTGCTATTTTTAAGACTTGATGACCTAAAGCGTTTTCTTGGAGAAATTCAGACAAACTTGACTAGTAAAGCATCTTACGCTGCTGTTTTTGTTTGGACTTGTAGGTGTAATTAACATATAAAAGCCTGTCTTTTCAGTTACTTGCTATCAGTTTACATTACCAGTTAAAGAACTCTACACAATGAAGACAGTTTTACTATTAGTTGTTCTAATTCATTCGCTATTTGCTGAATTAATTACCGAAAAAGGACAACGATTGGACTTTTCAGAACGATCAGAAATTACATTTAATCAAACATTGGAGCCTCTGAGGTGGTCTGGAGAAACCAAAATCGGGAATTGGGTAACACAAACCCAGGAATTGGATACAATCAAAAATGAAACGTTTCTGAAATCTCAAAATGAGAATATTTTCGTTTCAAATGAAAATACCAAAGGGAATAAGGAAAACTGCACTCGTATTTCATCTCTGGAACGCTTTCTCAACATATTGGAGTTCTTCAGCAGCAGAAAAATGTCGAAATCATTGGATGAATTTTCTACACCGTCAAATCCAAACGGAATTGAATTTAATCAGGATGTAAGCACGATCGATTCAGAATCATTGTATTAAGAATATGAAATGGAGTGCTTCCAGATTTGGAGAAAAAGTAACAAATCTTACCTTTGTAAATATTATTGTTAATTATGAAAATTGATATTAAAATTTAATAATGAGAAACAGTGTTTATTTTTTCATAACATATAAAGCACTAATACATAATTTTACGTGTATATTAATGCTCTTTAATTTATTTATACTGTCAAATTCGTTTTTAAAGAATTGTTTAAAACAAAAGTGTTTTTTTCTTAATTATTATATAATCGCACTATTGAAAATTTTGAATTTTTATTTCACAAGTTAAAAAAGAAAGTCATATTCTACGAATAAATTTGTCTCTAAGTCAAAATTTCAAATTAAATATTTTAATTAAAAAAATAAGTTCTCTAATTAAAAGTTTCAATTCTCTCTCTATCACTCCGAAACTGTGGGGCAGAGAAATTTGGAATTTAAAAGTCTTTTTTTAGATTTTTGTATTGATGTACTTAAAGTTGCAAAAAATGTTGTATTAAGCACGGTCGATAAGAAAAATTAAACACACTGGCCTTCTTAAAAAAAAAGAGTTTTATTATGCCTTATGTTATCGACATAGATGTGTAAATATTGTCGTGGTGTTTCAATTTTACCCATATTTTTTTTCTGAAGGGTACTACATTACATCAAACTTAGAATAAATGTTTAAACAATAAAAAAACAAGTAGTTCAATGTACCAAAAGTATAATAAATAAACATAATATAATGCTTATAATTTAATATAAACAAATAGTAAATTATTCATAATTTGTGTAGAAATTCAGTTTGAAGAAAATAGTAATTAATTAAGATTAGATTTTTATTGCATAAATCTATTTTTTTAATTTTAGAGATTTTGTTGATTTCTTTTAATGTTTGATGACTTTATTCAAAATAATAACATTAGTAAGTACTAGATATAAAAACAACGTTATTTACAATTCTGCATCTAATAACAATGGGATTAATTGATTTTGATAAAGACTATGGTTGGAACTATGTGTAATTTTCAGAATTTTCTCTGCTTCTCGTAAATGCTCCCTGGCATCTGTTTTTCGATCAAACAACAGTTCTAATTTGCTTATTTTCATTAGTAAAATACCTAAAAGTGGATTCCAATCCCCGTTGTACTTTCTGAAAAGTTAATAAAAAATATTAATATTTATTTTAAAACATAACTATGATAAAACTTAATACCTAAATCCGGGTAACAATTTAAGTCCCAATTCCATAGCTTCATCCCATTTTTGGAGTAAAATTGCGCTTTCAAATGCAAGGTCTAAGGTTTTCACGTGCCATAAATTCAATGGATGGAAAACCGATTTCTGTTTTCCGATTAAAATTTTACAAACATCCAAATCTGGAATAAAAGTTAAAATATTAAGAAAACTTAGTAAATACTTTGAAAAATTTAATAAGATCATTAAAAATTAATAAAAAGGATTTAATGTAAAATAACTTACAAGCTGTGTCTTTCATCTCTTCCAGTTTGTCTATCGTAAACTCCATTACTCTGTTATATTCTTCAACAAAGCTCTGAGGAATATGATTATTGCAATTTGAGCAAATGATGTGAGTTTTATCCAAAACATCAATTCCATTTTTACAGTTTGGACAAAAAGATAATCTCATTGTTTTCTCTTCCTCCTCATTACAAATGCATTTTGTACAAGTGCATAAAAAGTAATAGTTTTCTTTAAGATTTTTCCTTCTGGTCTTTGCACAATTCATAACATCAATATAGCAAATAAATACATTGTCCCAATTAACGGGTTCTGGAATGTCTATCAAAGTGCGAATAAATAGTTGAGTTCCTTCAAAAGTAGCCACAGCATTCGGCTCACAATTATGATCCACAATTGAGATGCCCAAATAAAGTCCTGTTGCTATAGAGTTCATTTCTCCATCAAGAATATTAAATCCATTTGTAATTAACTGAAATTTAATTTTTATGTTAGTTTCTATTTAATTTTTTAAATTGGAAAATTATTACTCTTCCATAAATCCCGATCAATTCGACTTGATTTGGCATTGAATGGTCTCCCAAAAGGTCCTAAAAGTATAAATAAATAAATATTTTTGGAAAATTAAAGGTTTATCTTACCTTTAAAACTCCCTCTAACGATTCTAAATGCTCCATTCTCTTTGGGTCATTTCTGATTTCCTCGTAGTCTAAAAATAAATGTTTGTTTTTCCAATTATCTTACATAATTTAGAACCACTTACGAGACATAAGATCTCTAAACTTCCTGTATCTAGTTTTAGAATAGTATCCCCTCTCTAAATCGCCTCCCTTCTTCAGTTTAAGGATAATTTTAGACAAAAGTCTGGCTGCATCAGGAACAATTTTAGGGAAAATCTTTTTTAAAGTCGGACATTCAGTTTTATGGTCTGGCCAAGCCTCCTTTTGGCAGTTTCGGTCACAATAATAAACATAGCAGCACCCGGAACACTTTAACACTTTCCCGCTAAAAATAAATCCATCTTAAAAACCGTTAAATTTCTAGTTTTTTAAACCCAACTTTTTATCACCCAGGCAAAAATCACACTTTTCGGCTTTGAACTTGGATTTCAAGGCGTAAATAAACGGTTTCTCGGTCAGGAGGCAAGTGCCTTTAATGATCTTTCCGGTCGTAGGTCGCATGATCAAATAGAAATCGAAAGTGTGCAATAAATTCAAAAATAAATCTACGCAAATAACACGAGACCAAAATAGAACTGCAACTCAATGGATTGGATATTTATAACTCATTTAAACCACAATGTATTTAATAAGGAAATTAATTTTTAACTTTAAATTGCAATATTTATAAGAAATCGTTGTAAATTCTAGTCAATAAAACGAATCGTTTCTAAATAAAAATAAACAAAAAAAAATAATATTCTTCTTCTTATTTTTAAAACGGTTGGCAATTTTTCAAAAATACCACTAACGACATTTTTAAACCCGGAACTTTACTTTTTGTATAAGAAAAGGTTAGAAATTACTAAAAACAATTTTGGTATTTTCTTTAGTTTTTCAATTAAAAACATGGTTTTCCAAACTGTTGCATTATTTGTCCGTGCCCGAGGACCTGATGAGTTCTGGAGGAAGCGCAAAATCTTTAAAATGGCGGCTGTAATTTGTTAAATTTGATTAAATTCCATTATGATAAAAATTTGTATTCCAGCACTTTGTTGGACGTCGTCGGAACTGTTACTCGATTGCCATTAGAAACGTACATAGGGCCTTAAATTATGCCACTAAGGGCCGAAAGCTAAAGAAGGAAGACATGGCTGATTTGTGGAAAACCAGAATTATGGCCGGTTGTGAACAGCATGGAATTAATTTTCACACTTTCCAGGACGGACTAGCCCAAAGCAATATCCAAATAAACAGGAAAGTTCTTTCAGAATTAGCAGCCTGGGAACCAAAAACGTTTGAATCTTTGACTAAAATAGCCAGAGAATCTGCCTCTCAAAATGGGTTAAACGGAATCCAAGGAAAGAACACTCCAAACGGAGTTTACATTCGAGGAATGAAAAACGAATAGAACGTAAATTTTGTTTAGAGATTTTAGTTTATTATTGTAATATAAGCCAAATAAAAAATTGAAGAACCAAAATTAGTAAATTCCAATTGATTTTTCCACAACAGCATGAGGTTGTCGAAGAACTTCCGAGTTCTCTGGCTGTCCCAGGAAATCGGAAAAGTCAATGTGTTCATCTCTTCCGGTCATTGAATCCCAGGAGGCGTTGCTGGACTGCAAGAAAGGCAGTCTTCCGCCCTTCTTCAAAATCTTTTCTTCCATCTTCAATTTCAAAGGAGCATGAAGTCCTTCTCGGACTCTCAACATATTTAATGTGATATTGGATTGGTTAGCTTCGTAATTAAGCTCGGACTGCTTCAAGGGATGAACAAAGGCCAATTGGGCAGCACAACTCTCGTCCAAAGGCGCTGAATGACTCTTAGTGTCCTTAAAATTCTCGGGCATTGATGGAATCACTTTCACTGCTGGCTCCATTGTTACTGGTGTATAGCTCTTCGATATTCTATTAAGAAAACTGTGAAAATTAATGTACTTTATCTAAAAATTGAATATTTTCTCACCTTGACTTGCAAAATTTGTTGAGTTTTATAAACTGTCAAAGTTTTGTTACGCTTAATATCAATCAAAAGCGTTACTCACAAAATTTATTTATTTTGATGGTGATTTGTAAACAAATATAAAAAGTGATGGATTCGAACTTGGAAAACCTTGTCTCTGAGACGTAAGATCCTTTTAACATTTCAATCGTACTAAATAACTAAATTTCACTTTCAGAATGAAAGATCCAGCTGTTGTTGGATGTTTATTTGCGAATAGACAAGGATTGGCAATCGAAGCCAAAGGAATTGCAAATCCCCAATCTGCTGGAATCATTGTGGCCTTATCGGAACAAGCAGCCAAATTGGAACCAAATAGTAACCCTCCCACTGTGATCCTGGAGTACGATGATATGTAAGAGTTGATTAATTCTATTTAAATTCCATTATATTTTATTTCTATTTTTTAGAAATTGCTTTATCCACAAATATGGACTGACTGGAGCAGTTTTCAAACAAAAGGAAACCAATAAATAATTTTAAATAATATTATGTTTTATTAAAGGTAATTAAAAGACCTCAAGTTGTTCAATTGGAAGCCACTTTGAACTTTCCAGGCCATCGTATAAATTTCGATCATTCTCAATTGATTCTCGGTTCAACTGGTCCACGTCAATAATGTGCTTGTGATCTGGAAAATTAAAATATTAGAATTTTGTAAATGAAACTGTAAAGCAAATAATAAATTAAAATGTAAATTTAAATGGTTTCTTTATAATGATCAGACCTATACTATCCTAGTGTGCAGTACTGAATGTTGGGTCTAATTGAATCGAAACAGAAATTTGATTTGAATAAGTAGGGGCTGTCCACGATACACCAAATATCAGGACATTTATCTTATTCATATACTTAAAATGTGAATAAGGGCTATAATCCCTGAGTGGGTTCTGTGCTAAATTAAGTTTAATTTTAATCATTAAACTTTATTCTTAAACTCACCAACTAGAGTCATATCCTCGTCTTCTGGAATATCTGCGTTGTATGCTGGCCACTGAGCATGAGCCTCTGCTGTCTGATGATGTTGATAATAAGCTGGTGTTGTCGTAGGCTGTTGGGGCTGATCGTAATATCCCTGCCAGGAGCCGTAGTTTTGCCAATAAGTCGATTGATCGTAATACTGGGAATAATCTGTTGTGGTTGTCGCTGCAGCTGCTGCGGCAAAAGCATTTTGAACAATTGTAGTAGCAGAGGGAGCCGTTGGAGCATTGGTGGTAGTATCTGCGCCCTTTGGCTTTGGAACAGCGTTGCAAATCTTCAAAGGCTTGCTTCCCAAACCAATGTACCCATTCATGTCATAGAGAGCGCACTTTTGCTCATCTTCCAAGCCAAACCTCACAAATCCATAGCCCTTGGAGAAACCATTGCCGTCCAAGATGACTTTTGCTGACCGGATGCTGTTATATTTGGCAGAAAATGCTCTATAAAGACTGTAATCATCTACATCGGCACTTAAATCGCCCACCCAGACCGAAAATTCCCTATCATTCGGTCCGAGGAGCTTACTTTGGTTGCTGGCACTGTTCAATCGGAATCTCACAATTGGATTCGTTCCAGGGATTGGTTTTCCATTCAATTTGTGCATGGCATCGATGGCCTGTTCGTCACTCAAGAAGTTGACGAAACAGTAACCGGCTGGCTCACCAGTGTACTTGTTTCTCATCAGTTTCACAGTTTGGGGATCTTCGCCCATCTTCCTGAAAGCGGCTAAAATGAAATTCTCTGACATATACGCCTCCAACTGGAATGTTAAGGGTTTTTATTATCTCATTTAGTATTAGGTCACCTTACTTACACTCCCCATCCATAATTGGCAATGCACAATCGACATTTTCAATGTTTTTATACAAACTCCGGTTTGTTTGTTATGTTGATAATCTGTCAAACGATTTGTTTGATATAACCTCAAAAACAATTTGTTTTATAATAATTCTCGATTATCGGAATAAATTATAGTAAAACACTAATTTGGTTAATACATTTATTTGTATTTAATCTTAATTTAAGATTCTTAAATAAATGGAAAAGTACAATACAGAGAAAATGCAGAAGAATTCTTATCAAACCCGGTCCAGAGCCTCCACCATTATTATGCTGTTTCCTCGAATTACCTAAAAATAAAACCATTTTTTAATTAATTAACTTCAATTTAAGGATTTTAATGATAGAATTGATCTATTTAAAGTTTTAAAACAAATAAGAAAAATGATCATTACTAACCACCATTCCAATGTTGTTCCTGGTTCCATCTTTGCATTCTTCAACGGTATCATCAATGACCACGTTCATGAAGGGATCGAAACCTCTAAGAATTCCAGTTACCGAACGACCTCCATTAAGCTTGAGGGTCATTTTCTTGTCCATAAACCTGGAAAATGGAAAATAAGTTAGGTTATCTGAATAAAAATCTATTTTCTAGAGCAACTATTGTATTTTAACTTACTTTTTTAACTCTGGTGGATGAGCCTTAGACATATTGATTGGTTTGTGGATTTAGATTTGAGAAATGAGATGTATTTGGCAGAATAAAAACTTTAAACCGATTTGTTTACGTTTAAAATCGGCGCTAACAAACTGTCAAATTGAAGAAAAACATAATGACATAATAAGGTCGATTATTTTTAAACCCAAAGTTTTTTCCTTTTAAAAACCATAATTACTTGATATTTGATTAAAATTAACAATGAGTGGAATGGAGGAGTTTGTCTACATGAAGTAAGATGTTTTAAATTAGCTGAAAATATTTTTAAATGGTAAATTTTAGGCACAATCGATATCAGGACTTTATGGACGGAGATTTCGAGGAATCGTCTGTTGCCTCTGGTGGAAGACCGAGCCGTCATAAATTTGGATATATGAGCTCTGGCAGAGATATCCAGTTACCACTGAAAATCCATCAAACACAGACTTTTCACGATGTCAGTCCAGATGAAGGTGAAAGTCGAATTTATTTGCAAATTAAAGAGAAAAAACTTAATCAAACGGTTATTACAGAGATTTCGGTGAGAAAATACATTGGAAATTCTATCGGCGTGGTCAGTCTTCTTACAGAAAGCCTCCTTTGCCATCCATTTGTGGTTCTGAGACGCCAATGCCAGGTCCATCACAACTCCGCCAAGTACCACCTGGTACCAATAACCTTGGTTCCAGTCATCTTTCACATCCAACAAAGACAGGGAGTTTCCACCTTATGGAAGGGCATTGGAAGCTCGTTTCTCATCAGAGGGATGTCATTGGGAATAGAAGATTTCTTGTCCAAAGTTACTCCTTGGCCAAAGGAACTGAAACCTACCACAACCAAAAAACAGTTTGCTCAGCATTTGCTTCTGAAATGGTAAGATATTTAAAACTTTTTATCTCTTTAAGGAAATGAGAAATATTCAAATAGAGTTGTGAAATTATGAATCCAACATTCACCCACGAATAAAAAATGCATATTTTAAGTTTAATTTAATTTCCTTATCTTTTGGGAATAAGGAAACCAAATTTATCTCTTAAAGCTAAAAATGGAGAAAGTCTTGTTTTGGAATTAGTTCATTTATAAATCTTAGTCGATAATGCATTATATTAAACACTAGGGTACTTTAAAGAAAGTCCGTGCTTTTGATAATGCTTATCGACTGTGTTTTATACAAAATCTTATGAATTTTTATATAAATAAACATAAAAATCTAAAAGAAATTCAAGGATATATGTGTATTTCATTATATCCTTTAAAAAATTCCTTTTTACAGTAAACCACGCACAACGAAATTCACTTCCATATAAATTTGACAAATTTGATGAACATCGGAAGTAAAACATTAATAATTAAGAAAAAGTANAATTTTTATATAAATAAACATAAAAATCTAAAAGAAATTCAAGGATATATGTGTATTTCATTATATCCTTTAAAAAATTCCTTTTTACAGTAAACCACGCACAACGAAATTCACTTCCATATAAATTTGACAAATTTGATGAACATCGGAAGTAAAACATTAATAATTAAGAAAAAGTACTAGTGCTTTAAAGAACTTATTCTATAAAAACGATTTAGAAAAAAGAAATATTATTACAGTAATATCAATTTGAAGAATCCTCTTTTTCTAATTAGAGCTTCAAAAATTATTAAATTTAATAAAATTAAGGTTTTTAAATAAAAAAAAAAATTTTTTGTCTACAGCTTGAGCATTGGTGCTGTGATGCCCTTTTACTGTGCATCTCTGGTGGAGACAGTACAAAGTGATATTGCCAGTGAGAAGCCCGGATTTTTGGATGTATTTCGAGAAGGTGGCTTAAGGTTGCTGTACTGGAGCGCCCCTCAGAAGGGACGAATGTTGCCTGTTTGGGCTTTAATTGGACCTAGTATATCTTTGGGTATTTCAAAATATGTTGTTGGGTAAATATTCTAATCTTTTCATTAAATTTATCAAAAAAAATAATAAAAAATAAATTATTTTTCAGATTACTAGTCAAAGGCCTTTCGTATAGACTCTTAGCTTATCGTCAAAGGAAAATGGATCAGAAGCGCGGAGCAAGGGCAAAGGAGTGGCTATTCTTAACATCAGATAGCATTGAGGTGTACTCGACTTTGGCTTCGATGTTCGCTTCAGAGGCAATCTTTTATCCTTTCGAAACAATATTGCATCGCCTTCAGTTGCAAGGAACACGAACCATCATCGATAATCTTGACTCTGGCTATTCTGTCGTTCCTATTATGACCAGTTATGAGAGTGTTTTGGATTGTTATAAATCCACAATTGCTTCGGAAGGTGTTTCTGGGCTGTACAAAGGATTTGGAGCGGTTGTCCTTCAATTCGCCGCTCATTATGCGGTTCTCAAATTGGCACAATGGGTCATAAGACAAGTTGTTGACATTTATTCTAATAAACCACCACCAAAAGTTGCGGAAACTTATAATCTAGATGTCAGACAACCCCCAAGCGCGGCATCTACCACGTTGTCACGCAGTTTAAGCTCCCTTAATGGCCAGGAGTCCTTCTCATAGATAATTTAGAGCTTAAATTGTTGATTTTGTGATTTTATTGTTTTATGATAATAAAGATTCCAGTAACACTAAACGGGATTCTTATTGTTAAACAATTTATTAATAATTTTATTTAGTTAATATAAATGTAGAAATGATAAGGGATTGTGAGTACTAGTTTTATAGATTAAACTTTTCTATAAACCATGTTCTAAATTTGAAAATCTTATATATAAAATTCTCTTGTCA
>JXOV01041457.1:0-14066 GCA_001014945.1 Clogmia albipunctata
TATTGATGACCAAAAAATTTACAACAGAGACTAAACTATTGCAATGTCATCAAATCGGAAAACACAAACATGCGAGGATACGATTTTTCCTTTTGTCTTCACTCCTTCAGTTGATTAAATAAACATTGGGCACATGGTCAAGATTGGTGTGAATAAAAGTAAACAAAAGACGGAGTGATCTTGGCCACAGAATGGCCCTATAAAGCGATGGGTTTGGTTCCATTAAACGATGGATTTTTAATGTATTTANTTTTTAATGTATTTATATACGGCCGATCCGTTCTTAGGCATTTTGGCCCCATAAAGCGATCGTCCCTATTAACCGCGGCCCTAATAAGCGGCGTCCACTGTATATCTAAAATCTTATCCCCATATATTAATATGATTTTGTTTTTATATGTCTAGTAATTTCAATTAATTTTAATTCATTGTTAATATGACTCCGCTTATAGTGACCACGAAGTATACAGCATTGAAGCAAGATTATTTTGTAAAGAATCTACATCCCCCGTAGTATATGCAAAATATAATGTCATTACCGTGGAGTTGAATTTTATGATTTTAGTTCTAAATTAATCATTAATTCGTATTTTAATTCTATAAACATACTACATATAATAATTTTATGTGCTTTTTCTATTTCAGGTTTTATGACAAAAAATCCGGCACGCCGTTTAGGTTGCACGGGCAATGAGAACCAAATTAGAAATCATCCATTTTTCAAGGACCTGGATTGGGAAGCATTGGAATTGCGGAAAGTCCGACCACCCTTCCGGCCTAAAATTGTAATTATTTTTGATTCGTCCATTTTTGGATTGGGTTTTTGTCTAAATCAAATGGTTTTTTTTATCGTTGCATTTTACAGAGGAGCCCAAAGGACGCATTGAATTTCGATGCGGAATTCACCAAAGAGGAGCCGGTGTTAACGCCAGTTCCGGCGGACGTGATCCGTTGCATAAATCAGGAGGAGTTTGGCGGATTCTCATTTATTAATCCCAATTTCGTTGTCTAATGGGTGATGTGTTCAGTTCTTGCACGATTCTGAAGCTAAGGGTGATTTGATTGCTGCTCCTAAGGAGGGAACTCAGTTTTGTGTTGTTATTTATTTGTGGGGTTAGTGCGAAAAAGGAGAAAGAGAAAGATGGAGAGAAAGTGGTCATAATTATATGACAAAAAGTTTGTGATTGTTGCAACAAAACAAAAAAATGAAAGGATTAGTGAAGATGAGGAGAGAATCAGAGTGCACCGAGAGTCGTTTTGTAATCGTCGTCGTCCACCTCCTCATCCGCCATCAACACCACACCACCATCACCACCCAATTGATGATATTTCCTTTAATCATTTTGTTTGGACAATATGAGAGAAGAAATGGGTTACACGTTTTTTAAAGGGTGCAGTTTTTGGTCTTTGGTGAAAGTAGGTATATATGAAAATATATATATACATAAATGATATATATTTATTTGTAAGATCCTTGCAGCAGCATTGATTGATGCAAGAATGGTATTAAATAATGAATATATATTTTGCGCGTGTATTTATTAACACATATGATATAAATATACAAAAAAGAAGAGAAAGAAAACTATGTAACTTGACTTTGCCTCCTCATTTGCTATAGAAGAGAGATAGGCAGAGGATCGCCATGCACAACATAAATACAGATAGATAAAAATATATATATATATTATAATGTGTAATATGATTTTTCGGAAAGAATGTCAGCAAATTATACATTAAAAAAATACTCTTATCAAGTAGTAGCGTGAAGAAGAAAGTTAAGGAGAACCGAGTGCATAGTCTACTATCTCTCTATCTCTCAAAGTAGCATATTATACTAACCATAAACACTCAGCTCTACATCTCTTCCAGAAAAATGTATATGTATTTTGTGTGAAAATGCGATTAATCATTTTAGTGAAACTTAAAGAAACAAAAAAAACAAAGAGAATGTAAGAAAAATACCAAAGAAAATCGTTAATGTCTCGAGTTTAGATGAAAGTCCAAGAGCAAAGTCAAAAGAAGATTATGGAGAATGGTGAAATGAAGAGAAAGAAGTACACAAAACACCTTAGAATCTCATTGGACACACGGTTTAGGTTGTTTATGTTTTTTGCATTTTATCGAAGCGCACGAAATTCTGTCTCCGATTAATATGTATATCTATATTAAAAAAAAAAAGAAGAAACTCTGAAAATTTACAAAAAAAGATATATATTTAAGAAGAATGCCCTTTGATATAAATATGTAGTAAATTGCAATGTAGTATTATTGTTAATGTATTTCATTTTGATTCTCGAAATTTGATTATTTTGTGGAATTGTTATGTGATTGGGTTTCTTCTCCTCACAAAAAGCACAAGCTGAAAGGGAGAAAAGCATATTTTTTCTACATTTGTTCTAGTCATGAAGCTAAGTGAACTATTTATTGTTATCGAATTTATTAGTTTATTTGATTTGTTGTATGATCCAAGCGCCATAAGTTGTGACGTTCTTTTTATGCACTTTTTGATAACAAATGTGTTCAAAGTCAGCTACGTTTTTGTTGTAACTTTTGTACAGGTTTATTTATTGAAAATGAATTTACAATTTAAACTTTATATAGTATTTTAGCGTCACAAAACGATCATACGATATTTTATTTTTGAATAATCTCAATACTTTTAAGCATTTCCTTCTCATTATTTTATGGATTGTGTTTTTATTTGATAATTTTAATAACACGATGTCAAAATCTAAATACATATCTCTCACTTGAGCTACGTTTATTATATTCTATTTATTAAAAAACGGAAATCTGATTCTCAAAAAGTTCACAGAGCCTCAGCACACACACACATAGTCTCGTAGTTTTTGAAACTTATTTATATTTGATTTTTTTGTATTACAAAAGGATCACCCACAAACTGTTCTAGAATTGAGTATTATTTTTCTGTTACTATTTATGTAAATGTATATTTAATTGTTATATTGTTTATTGATAATGTATTTCATCATCATATTTGTGCCAAGAATTTATATTTTACTCTTTTGTTTGTTATAAACGTCGTCGTATATTATTATAATTATGTTAATTTATTAATATATGATTATTATTCGTGTTGTAACTTTTAATACTACTACTACTATTACTACAATAATGTAGGAATATATAAATATAAATAAATAAATGAATGAGTAAAATATTAAGTATGGATATAATGAAATTTAAAAAAAAATGAAGAAGAGAGAGCGAAAGAGGAGAAAAATGGAACAAACAAAACAAAAAAACAAGTCAGTGAAACAAGTATAAACCCCAGAAATTACAAAATAGAGATTAGCACAAACAAACAAAAAGTTGTTTTTCTTTAATCTCAAATTTTATCTAGAAGTATTTTATGTACTATTAAAATTAATGTAAATTATTAAATAATATTAATGAAAGCAGAGAACAAAAAAGAAGAATCTATAAATAATATAAATATATATACAAAACACTGACATACAAAACATAACTACATATAATGAATCTATAAATATATATTAATATAATATATATATTTAATGAATAAATTAGTTATTTGAAGGCAGGGCTGATGATCGAGATCTGATATGTTATTGTGTAAAGATTGTGTAAAAGGCATTAACCAAAATGGAAAAAAATGTAATGCGCGTGAACCATTTTATTGGATTCGGCAAAAACTTTGAAAATGTACGGGTCCGAGGTAGGGAGGCTGTCCGTCGTCTGTGGAGTCTCATCTCCTCGGGCCCGAATCCCAAAGAAAACTAGTTTGAAATAGTAATAACGTCTTTGTAGCGCATTACCTTTGACAAGGCAGTTGTAGGATTCGATTTATGGTTTAAGAAAATCGCCACAAAACTCATTCTCGTTGCACCAATTAGCAAACAAACCTAAGAGTAATAATATGGCTGGTTCCAGACAAAGCGATGTGGAGGCTCTCCAACCACACACATCGGTGGCACTTTTGACGAGGATGGGTGGCGTGAGTCCGGATTTATTAAAGCCATATAGCTTCCTTAATCTCTAAGCGATAGGCGATCAATTCAGTAACCATTAAAAGAAGTAAAAAACAAAAACAAATGAATACCACAAACACACACAATGTAACAAGATATGCAATTTAGTGAAATACATAATCTCGTAAGCTATATTCCTACTACATAAAAAAGAGAAGAAATAATATACAAGATTACCAAGAAATGATGATGGTCAAACACAACCAACCAAGTAAAACCAAATTAGACAAATAACAAAACAAGCCCTGTTCCATTGAATGTCGCAATTGATAATGTAATAATGAATTATCTTCAAACATGAATGATATATGATAAATAAAATGTAACCAATTGTGTTTAAATTTTAACAATAAATGATATGAACATAATATGTGTTTTATTCGTTTTTGTTAATAAAATTGATATCTTGGTATTAATATTTCTTCTGTCAATGACGTTTTTATAGCAAAAGTGATTTAAGGAGCTCGCCCTTTCACATTGCAATGTGAAGGATGCCCATGTCACTGCGATCCAGAAAATGAACAGAATCGAAGCAAAAATTGGAACAGCAGCTTTTACAGGTAAAAGTGTTAGGACCACAAATTGCAATGTAAAATATTGTGATACCAGATGGTCCAGCTTCAACATGTAGTGGAGATTTTCGGGATTACAATATGAAAAAGTATTATATCATTCATAATATTACTGCAACGTATTTTTTTTTTCTTTTTAAATTGTGACCTCTGAAAAAGATTTTCATCAAATTCGTTTAGAAGTCATTAATAAATTGGTTTACTGTACTTCCAGATAGTTTAATAATAAAAGGAACGTTCATACATGAAATGAACATTTAGGACCTCTCCGTAAAACGGCTGATTGTACGAATTCAAACAAAAGGGTAGATATGATATTTCTTAACTACAAGTGAAAGACGACAAGATATAAATTTCTTTATCATTAATTGTTTAAATTAAACTAGTTTAAAAATTAGTTATATGGGATTTAAAACAACGATTTCAAAATGCATAAACTGTTGTATAAAATAAGGAAAATAATCATTATTGACCACACAGCAACTTCAAAATTTGAAATTAAAATCAGTGTTTAATGAATATTCCCTTTACAACAGTCTTTTAACATAATTAACACCAAACATTTTTAAAATTTTTTTTATTAATATTATTTACAAAAAGGAAGGCATATTTTCAGTTATATTTTTCAGTCTTACGTTTTTTAGTTAAATTAATATGTTCTGAAGTAAAGTATATGAATACAAGGCATAAAGATAGTAAAATATAGTGTAAAATCCCACTTAAATAGGTTCTCTTCATAAAAATATATCCAATTTCTTCATTGGCCAAAAAGAAGAAATTCGAAATGACTGCCAAAATAAGGATTTGTGTTCCAATGACTGCTTCTAAACGGTGCTGATTACTTTTGCTTAAATATGAAGCGATCCACGTTTGGTATTCCGGGTTCGCCTTCAATTTTGTCCAATGATTTTCAAAGACCAAACAAATAAAATTCATCAAGGTCCAGATCAGAACAAATAAGAAGTAGCCATGCCAAAAGTACACAAACAAGAACGTCATGCTCATGGCTAGAGTCTTCTTCAAAGTCGATCCATTTTTCGGGGTTATTAAACAGTAAATATACCTGAAAGAGAGAAATTAAATTAATATTTTTATCGTTTAAATGGAAAATACTTTACTTGAAAAGAAATTCGTAAAGTCCTTCATCGAAATATTTCCACATGTCCGAATATCGATGAATCCTGGCAATGCACATTGGCTTCTTGGGTGGGTTGTGGTCATCCCATCTAGCAAAGGCAATTCCTATTCCATATCCAATTACGTATTTCAAATGAAAGTATTGTCCCATCAAATAACCAAATCCAAACAAACAAATTGAATCAACTTTATGGAATATATTCAATGAATTTTGCACGTTATTAATGAACAGAAAGTGTAGTGCTATTTCTAAAATAACACTCCAACAAATACAGATGAAAATGTTTGTAAAGAATCCTTTGAAACTATTCCAAAATTCTCTTTTTGAAATAGATATTCGTGATGAAACATTAAATCTTGTATAATTTATGTGTGGCCCTAAATAAAGGGTTGGAAAGTAGAAAACATAACAGCAATAATTAATAAAATTAAACCTATTTCCTTCACTTGTATGAGAAATGTACTCTAAGGCATAGCTAATGGATTTTAAAAGACTCCAGGCAAGAATTATTATGATTTCAAAGAGGTTTTCCTCACTTAAATTTAAGGCATTTAAACATAAACTGGCAATAGTTTCGGTCTTCATTAAATTAATACATAGTAAAGGTATTCCAGCGGCTATCCAAATCACAAATTTAATTTTAAAAAATGCCAAAAAATAAAATAGTAAATTAAATAAAACAATTCCCAAGAAAATTATTATCCCAAAGCGACTAGTCAGGAATGCTAGAGAAACACCCAGTAGAATGTATTGTCGTATCTGAAAACATACATAATATAATAAATAAAAATATATTTTATATATGATCTTACTCCATTTAAATCAAAGTATTTGATAAGAACTGAAAAGGCAAAATAAATCAGGTAAAATGGAAACGATCCCAGAATATATCGCTTCCAGCTGGTCCATTCAAAGTCAGAGGCGTCTCTTTGAGACGAAGGCAAGATCTTCCATCCAGATTCAAAGCCATAGTCGGAATTGTCCTTAAATATTTCTAAAAAAACAATTTTAATTATTTTTTGGAGAAATTGTAAAAATCGAAAAATGTTATTAATTTTGGTCTTACCATATCTGAATAAATATAAGGAGTAAATAGAATACACCACAAACAATATATGAGCTGCAAAGTAGATCCTAATCTCGGGCAATGGCTGGTACATTGAAATTTTCCTAATAATTTAATTTTTCAATAATTTTTTGTTTACAAAAATTGTCCGCCTAGACTCCAAAAATATTTTATTAGGGTTGCAATGTGATCCGCGATATTTTTGACAACCAATGTTGTTTTCAAAACAATGTTTTGTTGTCAAATAATGTTTTAGTAAATAAAATTCTATTTCTCCTGAATTATCTTCAAATTTAAATAATTAGATACATACAAAATATAATTTATAATTCCTAAATAAAATATTAGAAGTTGAAAAAGTAAATTTTAAATATAATCTTCATAACCTCAAAAAATTAAAATTTCAAAATGTTGGTTTCTTGGTATTTTTTGGGATTTTTAAATATGTTAATTATTTCAATAATTACAGGACAGACGAAACCGTGGTGAAAATCAAATGCAGATCATGTAGGGGACTTTTAATTAGCAGCAACCAGTCACATTTTAAAAATTCTCATAATAAGGAAATGATGAAAGAGGATTCTGAAAGTTGTTCCGGAGATGTACTGTTTTTAGATGAGGAAATAGACTGCCCTTGGATCAGAAGTGAAATTGAGGAATCCGAGTGGAGTAAAGGAAAGTTGAAATGCAGCCAATGTAATTCTGGTGTTGGTTCTTTTAATTTCCTCGACTCAATGAAATGTTCCTGTGGAATTAAGGTCTTACCTCCAGTACGAATTGTTAAAAGTAAAATAGATATAGTTCTGTAAAAGAATTGAATAAATAAATAGAACAAGTATTTAACGTTTTCTTTGTACTTTATTAAAGTATATAAAAAAACACACACATTACAAAAATGGAGTAGCTTCTTATGCTATATCACAAGTTTTTCGTTTCGTTCGTTTAATATAATATTTGAGATTGTATCTTAAAAAGTCTTAATCGTATTTGTCTGTACATTTGTTAAGCCTTAAACATATTTGGACTAGATAACTCATTTTTGGACTTTTAGCGTAAAAATCAATAATATTTACAGGTCGATTTTCACAAAGTTGATGAAAATACATTTGATATAAATTAAAATAACTTAAATTAACAGTAAAATGTACTTAAATTAAAATCCTATATATTAAAATTTAGGCTTTTCTACATTAACAAAAAGCTCAACTATTCATTAATCTGATCGTTGCAAGAAACCATTTCAGATTGACTCTGAAGGATATGATTTTAAAAAATTTGGTTATTGCCTTTTTTAACCCTTGCCTGGTTCTTTAATTAATTCAATAATTTTTGAGTATGTTTTAATTTTCCCTTGAAAATTACGTTTAAAAATATTGAGATCATATGAAAACTATTTGTGTAATTTATGTTACAAATATTTTTTTGGTAAAAATTTAAAAAAAATATAATTAGAAAAATGACTGAAATATTTTTTTTTAAATGAACAAAAAACAACTTTTTGGGATAAATAATATTTCAAAACAAAAACTATTTAAAAATGGTATGAGAAACAGCTATTTGTAATAGAATTTGTAAAGTTGTACTTTTTATTTGAACAATGTTTTAATGAACTTTTTTTCTTTTAAACTATAATTCCTTAATTTTGAATAAAATAATTAAATTTAAAAATAATTAATTAAGCCAATTTTTATAAAATAACTATAAAATCTAGAAATATTGTACAATTTGCAGCAGTATATTAGCGTATTTGAGTTGCTAAAAACTTCTTTTTAAAACTATTGACTAGCATTTGCTCATTTGTTTGTTTTTATAAATAAAATAATTATTTGTTAGTAAAAATACTAATTTAAATATAAATACGTATACACCTTAAAATTAAATACATACACAGGTAACTGTTGCTGAAGAACTTCAGGCGGTTGTGGTGTGTCTGATGACTGTGGATCCATTCCTCAAGTGTGCTAAAGCATGAGCGGCAAGGTTTTCATCCTCAGTAAAGGCATTGTCTTCCATCCGATGAGAGTCAGGAGAATTAATAGAACAAACAGAGTTCTCAGGCGATGAATACAAGTGATCTTGAAAGCGGTCAGCGTAACGGAAAACGATTTGCGTGAAAGTTTGCAATTTATTGTTGTTATGGTTGTGCACTTCACTGTTAGATTCCTCGTAATAATTTGGGGTAAGAGGTTGCGAGTTTTCGTCACTTTGATGGGGAGAGCTGTCTTCTGCGGAAGAATTTTTATGTACCAGTTGATGCTTCTTCAAATAGGCCAGTCTTTTAAATTTTTTGTCACACATTGAACACGAAAACTTGTCCTCCTTTTCTCGATCCGAGGACTTTTTTGTCGATTGCTGGTCTTTCGGTTTGTGCCAACGACGATGAGAGGCCAGATTGGCGGGACAGTTGAACCGCTTCCCACATTCTGGACACCGATATTCGAGCAGGACGATACAACGACATCTATGCCGCGCCAATTCAAATGCATCGATGAATTCTTTTTCGCACAATTTGCAAATGTAGGCTCCAATTACGTTGGGAATTGCGTCGATTTCCGCTTTGGCTTCGTCAGTCACTTCCACTATATTGTACTCTGGGTCAATGTCTCCAATTTGGTCATCGTCTTCTATTTGATCCAGGCGTCGAATAATTGTTCCTGATACAGGTGATGAAGTCAATTCGTCGAATTTTAATTTTTTTGTCACTTTATTCCTGCTTTGCTTTTTCGGGGATGATCGTTGCTGTTTATTGGACCTTTGGTTCACTTTTGGAATTGGTTTGGTGGGGGTTTTCTCCAGATTTTTTGAGCTTTCAGTTTTAATATCAATATTATCGGATTTGATTACAGTTTTATCAGATTCGATTTTTGGTTTTTCAATTTGAATGGCGGGTTTTTCGATTTTAATTGTCGGCAAAATATTAACAGATTCGTTCTCGTTTTGCTCAAAGAGCCGGTACCGTTTCTTTGGCGGCGATGGGGTACTTGGCGGGGTGATTTGGCCGGGCAGGTTTCGAATGGTGAGGTCCAGCGGTGATTCAACAGCCATCCGTTTGACGGCGACGAGACGGGGGTAGTGGAGCTTCATGCTGTCTGGCAAGTTGTCCACAGTGGTCAAGAGGCTGGCATTTGACCGTTGGACCGGCAAATATCTACCCACAATCTCCATGGCACAATCATTAACTGCAAACACACAAGATCACCACACAGTCTTTTCTATTTCAAAAACGGTTAATAATTTCGACTGTTAGCACGTCGGAGGATTCACTGCGAATGAGCCTGAGCGGATTGGAATAGTCTCTATTTATCGGGAACGGCGTCCCTCTTTTATTTATATAAATACAATAGTTACAAAACAATCTTCTACCCTTAATTTCGAACCCGCCAATCAGTCGACGCTTGCGCACCAATACGACCACTCTGTTGCTCGTTCTCCCTCTCTCTAGTTCTCTGGCCAGTCCCGACGATGCACAATGTACCGTAGTATTTCGGGAATTACGCTGGCACGCGACTAGATGGCTAAACACGTGCAGAAATTGGGGTGGTTTTTCATTGTTGTGCGTTCTCTTATTCTCTCTCTATGTGTGGTAGTATGTTTTGGTTGGATTTACCCTTCTTATTCGTGCGTCTCCTGGGCTAGGACTAAGCACAATTCCAGTAAGAACTGAATTCGAATTGGGGTAGACTTAGTCGGCCTGCAACACCACAAGGCAGTCGAGTGGAACGCAGAGAGAATAAATACGCATAGGAGAACTGAATTTATTTAATCTCGAATAATAATTATTTATGCGAGGGGTGGTTGGTCGTGAAACAAAATAACAGAGGACTGGATTCTGATTGAGTTTCTGCATCTCTATTTCGGGAAAAGTGACCTTTATTTCTGCACAACTTTATGTATGAGAATCGTTTTTGTAAATCGATATTTGGATTACTAACTGAAATAATCTGACGGGAGGTTTTATTCGAACGGGATTGCTATCATTTTGATCGAATTTACACAGATGATATCTGAATATTCTTCATGGGTTTTCCTAACAACTAATCACGAACTTGCATTGATATGATTATTAACCAATTATAAAGATTTTTCTTATTTGCAGCTTCAGTTGTTATGAATCTTTTAAATCAATAATTTGATTAAATCAAAAAGTACATTTATCTTTATTTTAAACATTCTGGCAGATCGATCATCTTTAAAAAAACATGAAACTTTTGCAACATAATATTTTTAAATAAAAAGATGTTCTTAAAATTTAGTATTCATTAAGCAAGAAATATTAAACGGTTATTTTAAATTGGATCCTTTATAAATACAAAACTGTAATTTTTCGATTTAATTGTTGTTAATTTTGTTTAATAATGTCCACATTATGTATTCGGGCTTTTATTAGTTCCATGTTTTATAAAAAAATATATTTAAAAAATAATCATTCTGTTTTTTTATTAAAATCTTTCCAGATAAATAAATGGTAAAAATTAACTAGTTATTAAATTATTATTAATTTCTTCATATTTAGTTATTATCCATTAATATAAAAATAATTAATAAAATAACTGTAAATGCAAAGATACTGATATATTTTGTTTTATTTTATAATTAAATCTTTTTGTGGATTTTACTCTTAAGATCTTTAATAATTCAGAAGCGAAATACAAGTTATTTTAAATTTTTATTAAGCTTTAATTAAGAGGTTTATTTAATTTCTTGTAAATAATGAATAAAGTACCGAAATGGTGGATTTTATTACAATATTATGCAAAATTTCATTATACTCGTATTTATTTACGTTCTAAAAGAAATTCAATGTCAATTACTCAATTCCAGATTATTAATACGATAAAAATATCACCCTTATTCAGTGACTAATCCTTACATTTATTTTCTTATATTTATAGGAAAGTACAGTCATTTTAGAATAATAAAAAGGTATCCAATCAGGAATTCAAATGAGCCCAGGTTGGGGGCGACTTGTTGTCCAGACATTAGGAGCAATTTAAGCAATGAACAAGCAGGGGTGTAAAAGGGTGACTCATTACGGTTTATTCAAGTGTTAGATATTCTCTTTGTGATGTGCAGTTATCGTGCGAAACCGAAATTTAGTGAAACGGAGAAATTCCTGTGAATCACTGTGAATGTTGGCATAAAAATACAGTCACTCAGTACAATGTCGCCCCTCGACAGCGGCAAAAATCGCAGAGAAAGAGAGAGTTAGGGGGTGGATTCAAGAACTCTACACTGTGAGTCACTATACGACGACGTGTCTTTTGAACTTTGAATAATTCTAAAAGAGAGGGAAAAGATATACGGTTACATTTTATATTATAATAAATAACCGGAAGATTCCGTTATTGATGGTGCATTATCGATCCGTTTTCCCGATATTTTACGCTTTGATACGGATAATTGTCTGAAATATAATATAAAAAGTAAAGCAGCTGGCTGGCGATGGAGTGGTTTTGGAGAGGTGATCGTCGGAATTCCGTTTAAATTCGCCCACATTAGATGAGCTCTATTTCGATGAAAAACACCATCATTCAAAGGCATTTGAGGCGCTTTAAATGACGGTCTGAGATGCGGGTCACATTGTTCAGGAACTTTGTGCAATTAAAGAGCATCACCGCTGTGGAAAGGTGTTTCTTCAATCAATAATTAAAAAACCATTTAATAGCTCAATTTGATCGACCGAAAAACTGTTTGGAAAAACGGTCTTCTCGAAATTGAGCAACGAAAAATAGGGAAGAGGGTGGCTTCATTTGTTGAACTAATATGTTAAATTCACACGGTTCCGGGTCCAAAGCGTTATGGGAAACCGATAATGTGCAATGTTTACCTTCTCTGGAAGTGGTTATCGTTAAGACTATGAATATTTAGTTTTTGGCACCGTATAGTGGCTGGAAATTGCGATAATGCAATTTTGGAGAGATAACAACTACGACAAAATCTGTTCTTCAAAATGCACTGAATTTCTTTCGCATCACACAACTCTGCTAAATGGTTAACGCAGCTGCAATTGTGGGTTGCTAAGTAAGGGGTAAATCGTTGTTCAAACCTCACCAAACAGGAGAGATAGAGATGGAGAGCGAACCTTAGCGCCGACAACAATGCCGGAAAAAATTCAGCACCCCATCCAACTGATTCGATTTAATAGAAAATTACACATCTGCTCGCTTTGAGTCGCGATTTCGTGTCAACAGCCCGAGCTTCAAATTTCGGTTTTGTTGGCTAATGGTTCTCTCCCTTCATTTCATCCCTCGTACACCAAACTACCGTTTGTTGCTCCTAACCAGACGACGATGCACCTTGCCGAAAAGAAACGCAAACAACAAAGCCCTTTAAAGAAAATCGAGGGGTTTCCTCAGGAATTTCTCAAATCATTCCGTCAAGTTTGAAGGAATGACTCATGCACCAGCACTGGTGTTTGCGCCGTATAAGAATTCGAGTCACCCTTCTTATAAGACATTTAATCCCTCCTTTCCTTTTGTTATTTTATGGCCAATTGTAAGGAGGGGCGAAGAAGACGACCTAACAAGTGAACGCTTATTTACTTCCTTGTCTTCCTTATGTACGAGCATTTACCAAACATGACCTTCAACTTGAAAGATTTCTTGATTCCGGAAAGGATCTTTATGGTGTTTCTTTTGTTAGATTTATGTAGAGGTAGTAGGACGGGCGTTATTATTGGAATTTTGCAAATTTGATTTTGAAGTAATGTTTTTCGAAACTTTGAAATAATAATTAATTTAAATTTTATTATGTTTAAATATTTAATTGTGTTTTTAATAATATTTATGAATATTTAATTATTATACTACAGACACCCGAACTTTATCATAAATAATAAAATAATAAATTTATTTATGGAAGAAAGTGAATGAGATTAATAAGATTGTTTTATTATGGTACAACAAAATATTAAAAGTTATAGAAAACGAGTAATAACTAAAATATATAATAGTTATTTAAACAACGTGTGGGAAAAATGAACCATAATTAAACTCGAGTAGAGTTCTAGATACGAGTGTTTAATTATGTGTTTTTCCAACTAGTTTTTTACAAGATTTTATACAATTCTTGTTTATATTAGCTATTTTCCGCGAAATATGAAGTAAAGAATAAGAAGACAACCCAGCACTAAATTTAGGTCTAAACACATACAATTAAAGGAGGAAGTTGTCAAGCGAATAGAACTTTTGGTCTCAATTTTTCAAAATATTACGACAACCTTGCACCATGCACTATANGTTTATATTAGCTATTTTCCGCGAAATATGAAGTAA
>JXOV01041463.1:0-28526 GCA_001014945.1 Clogmia albipunctata
TCATCAGCATAAAATATGCCTACGATATTGTGAATGTTACTTTATTAAACTTAATAAAGATAAAGACAAGAGACCGTCTAAACTCTCAAGGGAAAACCACCTACTAATTTATTAATGGTAACTAAGCCAGCCAACGATGGAGGAGAGAAAGTCTCGCAATTAGCCTTGACCTTGACAGTTAATTTATAATGCAAATGAGGGATGATAAAGTGGTGGTGGTAATTTTAATTGAATTTCCTCATACGTTATACTCTATGATTAATGCTTTGTGTAATGGATCGTAATTATTATTATTCACTTCTCTTCGAAGCCACTAATGAAGGATCGCAATCCGTAAACACATAATTATCTCAGATTTCGCACATCAGCCAAAAGGTTGGCCGTGAATTATGGAAGGGTTGATTAAAATGCCATTACCCTATACGTATGTATATCGAAATTTGCCTCATAAAAACTTGTAACCTTTCTTCACTCTAAATTCAGCTCTTTCTGTGTAAATGGAAAACGGATGTTGGTTTAAATGGCTGCTCCTTTTGCCCTCATTCATTATATTTCGAAACTGCCATCAATTAGGGTTGTCAAGAATTTTAAATTCAATAAATCTCTCTTTTTTCTTCATTCCAAGTCTGGAGTTTTTTATTATTAAATAATTTACATTCGTTTCTTTGTGTATTATTCATATTTGAAATTACTCAAAAGGATTTAATTTTGTATTGTTTTAAATAAGGATATATAAATTATAGTTTTGATTTATTGAACATTAGTTATTTATTAATTAATGTTTTCTATTAATTTATGAAAAATCGATTTAAAAATGAGTATCCACTATTTAAAAACGAATTAATCTAAACCCTAGATAACCCTGAAAGATTTTGTATGAATACAACAACAAAACATTGTTTTTTTGCTGAATAAAATCAGTTTAATATAATATAAAGTAAATCCTTAAATACTCTTAGAACTTGTTATTGATTTCATTAAATGGTCCTAATGCTATTTTTGTCCTATTTATATAAATAACTATTATTACCACTAATTTCTTGTATATCTTTCAAATACGATCCTATAACTATAGAGTTATATTCATTATCTTAAATAATAAGTTAATTCACGTTTTTATCTTCAAATACCAAAGATTTCTTCGACATTAGCTTTCGCGACTATTGATCATATTTTATCTAGCCATATTTCTTGAAACTATCAGGCTGTCCCACATAAAAGTTTACACTTTAAAATAGCCAACTTTGATCTTTCGGAAAGACTTAAATTATAATTTTTATACAATTATGTTGTCCTCTAGAAATTGCACACAAAATTAGTAATTTGTACGAAAATTCAACTACTAAAAATTATAATTTTTTTTATTATATTAGCTTAAAATGAAAATATATTTTGTCATTTGTCATGCCTCTACAATAAAGTAGACTATGATTTATTAATCAATTTCATTTTTTTCACATTAAATGACAAAAAGTAAAGTTCTTCTTAAATGTTGATTATGGCTTTTAAATGTGTTTTAAATGATGAATGATATCACAGGCATATCAGTGATGCAGTGCATGGTTGTCGTGATATTTTGAAAAATTGAGACCAAAAGTTCTATTCGCATGACAAGTACTTTTTATACGATAATACACACTACATGTGAAAACGATATTTTCTTAGTTTGAAATTATTTGATTATAAATCTTAAATATGTATAGTCTTATTTTTTTAAAATCAGTTGATATACTCGTATAAGAGTAAATAAAGCCTGAAATGAATCATAAATTTTGATTAAAAATTTTGTATATGAGATATGATCTTCAATATTTTAACTTGTTAAAAATCACCTCTTCTGTTTCTAATGACGATTGACGAAAATTTTTTTTATATAATCATTCACTTAATTTATGAAGATATTAAGTTAAAGACAATAATCGAAAAAAATAATTTTTACGGAATTATTCATAAAAAATGAATAATTTCTATGTTAAAATTGACTACATTAACAAAAAACACATTGAAACCTACAAATAATGAAAAAATATCCACTTTTACAAACCAAATCTATATTTTTAAAGTAAATTAGGGTTTTTACGCTATGTAAAATTGAGTTCATATTTATTTTTGGTTAAATTCTTTAAATAAAATCACCGAAAATAAGATACTCTATAAATTAATCAACTATTAACCAATTAACTTCAAATAAAGAATACACAATTTAACCATAAATTTTTAATCTAACTATTATTCATATTTAAAAAATAGACAGACCATAACTTTAATATAAAAAAGAATAATTTTTGAGAATAATAATATGAAATATTAATAATATTAATACTCTAAAAAGCCAATGATAGTGAAAAGAAGAAAAGTAAATTGATTTCACCAACAGCTTATGTCTTTAACTTACTAAGTGAGTAAAATATGGCATTGGAAATCAATAAATTCCCTGCCGTTCTTCATGTAAAAGCTCCAATAGAAAAATAGATAAATATATACAGATTAATATTGCAAAAAGAGAGATAAAGAATGCGGACAACCGAGAGAATGCTCTTAAGGCCACCGAAGCCTCAGGTGTTTGGTTTAATTGCATTCCTCTCCAATTTTCCGATAAAATAAGTTTCCAATACAGTAATGTATTATCAAAAAATACATTTTAAATTATACAAAAATGTAAATTTAAAACTAATCTAAACGTGATGAAAATCCCATATTGAAATCAATATTTATTAATTGAATTAAAACGAATTTTTCCAAATAAATCAATAATTATTAATTGTAATGGAAAACTTTAAGGGAAATAACCAAAACGACGGAAAATCCAAAATAATTATTCATTAAAATTAAAACTTACCGTTAATACCTGCCGATTTTGAAATTTATATTAAATTTGCCGAACTTAGCCGATTGCTTCCCGTTGACCAACATTTGTAATAATAATAATAAAATTTCGCGCCAAAAGTTTCATCTCCGAATATTTATTTTTTTGTGTTTAATTTAATAATTTGAGTGGTAAAATGTCGTATTTGTTGGCGGATATTGACGCCACGTGTGCGGCATTGGGTGTCAGTGATGGAAATCGTTATTATGCTGGTCCAGATACGGTTTCTTGCTTGAAAGTGAGTTTGTTTTGGTTGTTAACCCAAACGTGCATGGTTGTGCAAATTATGGAGTTTCACTGGTTAAATCTTAGGAATTCACTTTCGTTCAATTTAGTTTAAAAAATGTTAATTAATAATTACATATTTGAAATTGATGGAAGCCAAACTAATAAATACTTTTTTTTTATATTTTTTAATCAAATAAATGATTTTTCCTATGCAACTTTTACTATAAATAATTAATTATATGTAATTTAGAATACTTAGAGCAACTTCAAAAAATATGATTAACATGAATTTTTATGAGATTTTAATCAAAACAACATTTACCCTTTGGGCTAACTAACCTAAACCATTAAATTAATTTCTATTTATATTTCGGTTTAGATTAAATGCCATTTTGAGTCCAAATTTAACTCTATCATTATCAGGGGAGAGGAATTTGTCCTCTTACGTTCCTAGTTATCCCCAAAGTAACATGCACGTTTTTGAGCATTTGTAATTTAGGATGATTCTCCACTAGAAGCAACTTTTAAAAATTCTTTTACATGAATTTAAATTGAACTTTCATGTAATTAATTAATTGTCTTTTGTGTGTTTTAAAGGAAAATAATGCTGGCAGTATTTTATCAGAAGATTTCCAATATAAAGTGGGATCACAACGACCCAAAAAATGTTTAAATTTTGGGATCTTTTCTAAATTGCATACATTCCTTTTGCCTATGAAATAAATTTCTATTCAAGATTAATTACAAAATATACGTTTTTGGATTACTAAATGAATATATATTAGAAAATAGAAATATTAGATATTATATCAAAATGAAACATCCTATTGGAGAATATTTACTATCAAAACCTTGAGATTTAAGGACATATTAAATGATTTAATATTTATAAATTATTATCGTCAATTTAAAATTGTTATTATAAAATAGTCTTCAGAACTTTAATAATTTAAAATTTATTTTATATGTTATTTATAATATTTATTCTCTTATACTCAATTTTTATTCTAAAATAAATCTCTAAAAATATAATTTCTAAATTTCCACAGCATTTGATATGGATTCTGCGAAAAGACATTGAAACGCACGAGTACCGTCGTCACATCGGTCGAGCGAATATCCTGCAAACAGATTTACTGCCAATGCTGGTCTCCTATCTGGACAATGAAGAGATAGCCGACGTTCTTTTACGATTATTGATCAACTTGACCAATCCAACTTTATTATTATACCGCGAAGAAATTCCAAAGGATGTTGCTTCGCGTCGCAATTTCGTTGAACTGGTGGACATTTTGCAGCGTTACAAGGAGGCCTTTGCGGACCAGGCAGTGTGGACAGTACTGGAGGAGCGTCTACAGAAGACCCTGCAAATAGAATGGGCTGAAAGAAGCGACGACCAAAATATGGTGATGGAGAGAATTTTGGTCTTAGTTCGAAACGTTTTGCAAGTTCCAGCCAATCCAGACGCTGAACGGAGGTCGGACAACGATGCCAGTGTCCACGACCAGGTTTTATGGTCTCTACAAAAGTCCGGGATATTGGACTTGGTTTTATTTATTTTGGCTTCCGATTCCGAAAATCAGTTTCAATTGCACGCTTTGGAAATTGTCTTTTTAATGTTTCGGGAACAAACAGCAGCCGGTCTGGCTGATTCGGCACTAAAGAGGAGTGAAACGGAGAAGAATAAGGACGAACAGGAATTGATCCGATTGCGAGAATACGAAAAGGCGAAGAAACAAATGAAATTATGCCCGAGTCGACATTCTCGATTTGGAGGCACTTTTGTCATGAGGAATATGAAGTCCATCTCGGATAATGATTTGATTTGCTATAAACCGTTGGATAAAGATGCAGGACTGGACTTTGATAAGGCGAAAAAGGGTAAAAAGAGGTCGAGATTTGTCGTCGTTGAGTCAGAGTCGAGCAGAAGAAGCGCCTTTTCAATTCGCCTCTTTTTACGGGAATTTTGCATACAGATTCTCGATTCGGGTTATAATTCTTTTGTGAGGCAGATCAGGAGGACTTTGGAAAATAATCCTGGCGGTTCCGAGGTGGGAAACGACCACTCCTATCTGCTCTGGGCGATAAAATTTTTTATGGAATTTAATCGGTTAAATGGCTTTCGATTGGAATTGGTCAGCGAAACGATGAATACCAACATTTTCCACTACATCTTGACCAGGATTCAACACGATTTGGACATGGTAGGCACTGACAAGAAGAAGGCTCGTATTTGGGGGAAACGCTTGAATATGGGAGTAAAGTGTTTTAATGAGCTCCTTCTATCCGTTTGCGCTCTAGGTGCGGATAAAAGTGAAGTGTGCCAGGCTCTTTTCAAGAAAATACAGCACAATGTGTTCTACATGCTCGAGTACCGCGAAATGGCACTGCATCTAATGATCAATTATAACGAAAACTATTGCTCCAAGTAAGAAAACTTCCTCATCTCCTTGTGTCTATTTCTAATTCCCTCCTATTCTTGGATGTCCTCATTTTTTATAGGTCCTATCTAAGGGACGTGGTCGATATGGCGAATTTATTTATCCGAATGTTGGAAAAGTTCTGCCAGGGGACGGTATACGTCCAGGAGAAGGTGAAAAAGCGGGCGAAGAAGGGCAAAAAGTCGTCCTCGGCGCCAAAGTCCAAATTGGAAACAGCTGTTGATAAGGTTTGATGAGCTTTTATTATTCAATGATGCCATTCAAAATAGGGGATGCTCTGAAATTGATTTTTCCACTTTTTCCCCATCTCTTGGACAGGATGAACTCTGGCAGAATGTTGTTGCGCAAATATCCGCTGTCCTGGCAGGCGGTGAAATCACGGTGCCCGAGGAAGAACAACCGTTACCGTTCGATGCCACCTCGGACGTTCCAATCGACGACCAAAAGTAAGTTGAATTGGCATTTGGTACTGTCTCCAATGGGGGAAATGGCCAATTTTCAAAAGATGAATTAATGAAATCGTATTAATTAAAATAAATATCAAAATTTATTGGTTTGAATTTAGGTTTTTGCTATTTTGAATATCTTATTGATATTATAGAATGATATTGAGGTTATAACAACTAATTCTATCATAAAATACAATAATAAAGTTAGAAAATAAACGCTACAATTTTCAGATCAGAAAAATATTGTCAAATATAAAGTCATCTCGATAATTCGAAACTTGAGGGGCTCTTAGAATATTAGGAATAATCGAGAGTTTAAATTATCAAATAGTTTCATTACTTCTGCTCAGACTGCACAATGACTTTTTTTATCCAATAAGGTGGAAATGCTTCAACCTTGAATTATCATGTGTTTGATGCCGCTGAGTTTGAAATACCGTGTTGTTTTGTTAAAAAGTAACGGTTTTTTTTCGTTCGAATTACCGAGAACATAAAAATGTATTGATTTAGTTCGAAATATAAAGAGATTTTGTATGGAACTCGTGAATTATCGAATAATTATCTTAATGTGGAATGGAACTTTAAAGCTAAGAACAATTTATTCACAATTTTATGTAATCTCAATTGTGATCCCAAATACTCAAAGCTGAAAAGACAACCAACCAACGGTTTTCCATAACTTTTTTCCTCCATTTGATTTGATTTGGATACTATTCCGTAGACAAACTAAAAAATGTATTTTATAGTCAATATTTTGAAATTTCTGCTAATTTTATGCGAGGAAGTACTTATTTGGCCAAAAATATTTTCAACCACCAAATTATTAAAAATTATCAATGTCAAAAAACATTTCCTAATTTCTCGTTGAAAACTTATGAATATTCGTTTTTCTACTCTTTTCTTGACAATTTTTATTTTGTATTAAAATTTGTTTTTGAAACTAGTCCTTTGTTCAATTTATATATCTTCCTAATAATTATTATACATACATTTTTTTAGCTTCTTTTTGTTCCATACAAATTGGAGAATAAAATTTTAAAAATGTTGCGCAACCCTGTCCTAATTTATAAATAAGAAAAATTTAAACTTGTTTTAGACAAATTCAGCTTTTTTTAGCAATAATTGTGAAAACAATATAATTTATTTATAAAAATTTCATTTGTTTCAAATCTAAATTTAGATTAATGTTTTATCTTGGCTGTTAGTCCTAATGCATAAACATTTTATATATGTTAAAACATCTTTAGAAATACAATTTAATATAATACAAAGCGAAATAATTATTCTTCTAGAAGATCTAAAATAAGTCAGTGCATCACTGAATAATTCCTTCAAAATTATTCATTTGTAGAAAAAAACTAATGGATAATCCTCGTGATTAACAGTTCTCTCTAAAAAGTTCTTGTGAAGAATTATTAATAGGTACTTTAGTAAAAATTCCTTTATTCTCATTTTATAATTAGGTAATGAAGAGCTCGCTTGCATTATGATAATGATGATGCTATTAAGCGAAAAAATGTATGTAATTTTCAAATAGGAAATCTGTTTAAGCTTCTCCAGGCCAGTGGGAGTGTCTGTCCTCCTGCCATGCCTGCCTGCTGCTTGTCTTTTACTATTATAATATGCAATTGCAAAGAGAGAAACAGCAGAGAGCACTATAAACACAAAACACGTAATTTCAGGGGTGACTGCGTCCTGAAGATTCATTCGCTTCTGCACGAGGAGCGATTCGAGCACGCCATTTTATTGCTGCGAGCGGCGAGGTTAGTTACATAGACCGTAAATCAGGGGAAAGCGGGTCAAGTGTCCGCACATTGGACGATGAATTTTTATACATGTCATTTCAAACTCTCTTTTTCTCCTTTTCTTCTCCCCATTCCGATCCCAATTTCATCGAATTCAGAGAAGTGTGGCCCGAGGAGAGTACATTTGGCTTCCTGACAATCGCCCCCGAGGAGGAATTGATCCTGCTGCAAGACATCTTTAAAGCCAATCTTAACTCAGGTAAGCCGCTTAAATATTAGTTTTCTTTATTCCTTTCACAATTTACTAGAGTTTGAGGAATTTTCATCGAAAGAATTTTAGTCGAAATAAATTTCTTGGAATGAAGAATTCTTATTATGAATTTCGATGAATTCATAAAACTAAATTATGGTGTTAATTGATAACATTAAAAATTCTTATAAAATATTATTTTAAAAGACGATATCAAATCACTGTTTTCGTTGAACAGAAAAATTTACGTAGAAATGTAAATCATTTTCATTAAGAACAGATTTTAAATAAGTTTAAAACAATTAAATTTTAAAAAAACCATCTTTTTTTATTATCTTCTTGAGTAGGAAGTATTGGGATGAGCGTCGTCATAAAAAATAATATCACCTAACTCAACTGTCGAACGCTTTTATCATTAATACTATTTGTTCGACTCAGACAGGTTATCATAGCTTGGATAGATGCATGCTCGAAAAGGATTCTTAGGCAAGAAATTAGTTGCCATTGAAAAATGGGTACTCAATGAACGCTAAAAGTCACTGGTTTCAAAGCTAATGCAAAGTCTAATTTCCTTTGAAGACAATTATTTCTGAAATAATATCCTGTAAGAAATTTTAACGTAAAGGAATTTCCATTCGAAGAAATTGACTACTTGTACGATCGAACCAGGTGGGATGGTTTCGATTAAATCTGCTAAACGGTTCACCGATTTCTAATCGAAACTTGGTGCATTTAAGCCGTTTTCACTATTTGTACTTAATAAAGATTGAATTTTAGTTGAGCTTTATTGACTCGATGCGAAGGGGATTTGTGTCAATTTTCAATTAGTCGCCCGGCTAAAATAACAAGCAAACTAGACAGAGGAAAAGGGATTGAGAATGTGAAGAATGATTAACACCCCGTGGAATTTACACTAATGAATTGTTGAGTGGGTAGCCCACCACCGCACCCAATTGTCTTGATTAAATTTAGTGTTTGGAGCCGAAAAGCGACAAAGAGGAGAAGGAGAGAGAGAGACACAGGATGGGAAAGGAGTGTCTGCCATGGGGATTATTTGGACAACTTCCTTAATTGCATTATTTAAGCCGCTCATTCTAAATGGAAATTTGCATGTCACACTCTCATCTGAATCTTGATTGATGAATTTTATAACACTTCTTGTTAGAGTCGGGTTTTGTTAGCTGTAGACAGTTCATTCATTTGGTATTATTAATAATTTTAGGAGAGCTGATACTTAAAGTGGATTTTTTATGGTGTTCCCGGAAGGTTTGAGTTTATGAACCTCCACGGACAACAAAAATTAAAATTTTTTATCCTCTTCTGAAATTAACAACTCTTTCTTTATGCAATGAACTTTTTTATGAGTTTTTTTTTATTTCTAAACTAAAGTAGTAATAAAATTAGGATTATAAAAATCGTGATACTGATATAGATCATTATATTGATATTATTCACTATTAAATATTTAATTATTAAATTTAATCATAATAAAATCTTGAAACAATAGTATATTAATTTTCAATTTCGATTTGAATTAATTTGATTTGATTAATTAACACAACACGTTGCATTTAGCAATGCAATAATTAGATATAATTAGTTAATTAATTTAATACAATATTTTTATCAAATCACTTATTCAAATGATGATTATATCCATTAATTTGTTAATTAATCGACAATATAATGAATTAATAATTATGTCATTCAATTACAGAGAAATTTAAAATGGATTAAGTTTTTGATAGTTGGGTGAATATTTTGTCAAATCCATTGGAATTAATTCCATTTACATATTGAAATCATTAGGATAGAGCTTTTGGAGTATTTCGAGGCATTACCACAAACATTTATTATATAATTTGAATTGCGTCATTAAATCTCCAATTAAGTATATTTACTAGTTTGTTAAATGCGTTCATCCCTAAACACTAACTGAATGTTTCCAGTTTTTGGTCAAGGGGGTAATCTGGTCCACATTCTCATTAGCATTTAGTGTTTCTGCTGCTGCTGGCCCTTCACAGGACTAGACTGGACGTACGTACGATTTTGATAATAAAGAGCAAATAGATGGGTGCAGTCCTGAAACGATATTGATATCAATTTGGGAATAATTTGATTCTGGGGACACACAACAAGGAAGCTCCAGTAAATTGAGGACGAAATTGTCCGTGCAAATAGTCTCTGTGAATCTTTATAGTGCTCGTAGATAGATAGATAGAGAGAGCAGAAAGCAGACCGGAATCGTACGAAAAGGCATTTTAGGTTAATTTATTGAGAGCGCACTGAAGTCTGTGAACGAATTTGATTCAATTTTCTGAAATTTTGCGAGATTTTCATCGGTTTCTGATGCACTTTTATGCAATTTGTGTGGAATGTGTGTTGATTGAGGGAAAAATGTGCACGATGCGGAGGAATTATTCTCGAAGAAGAGTCAAAGTATTTTTTATGTTTCTGTGCTAAAATGCCATTTGTGCTGTGATAGTAGGAATGTTTTGCGCTCTGTAACTTTTGTTTAAAAAGAATAAACCAACAAAAAGAGAAGAAGGAATCTAGAGAAGGAGTTATAGCCTGGCAACAATCTTCTGGTCAGGTCGTGTAATTACCCACCGCCACAGTGACTGGGTAAAAGCGTAATTGGAAAGAGTTTTTTAATTGGACTAATTGGATTTTATAGTCGGGGGCTTCTGGGAAAAAGTTTTGCGCTTTTTCGTCCATTTACTTTGTTCTTTGTATGATTTTCCTTGAAACAGATTAACCAAGAAAAATAATAGTACCGAGAAAAAGAACAGAAAAGTGAAGGAGTGGAAAAGCGTCAAAGGCAAACCGAAATTCAAAAAGGGGTTTGCCTATATGTATTCGCCAAACTGAACTGAAGAGCCAGGCTCTGGAGCGAAAATTGCATGGTTCAATAGACGACCGTTTCTCTTTTGGCCGCCGCCGCCTCCAAGACAGAAATTGTTGAATGAAAAGTTGCCAGATAAAAACAAAGTTTCTTTAATAATTTTGCACATTCCTTGAAAAATTGCATTTATTGTACTTGAACATTTCTTCGCTATTTAAAGGGGGCAGTATACCAAAAGCCAGAGAACGACTTTTATCGCTGCACAGCGAAAAATCACAAAGTCGAGAACATATTAAATTTTTACTGTGAGCCCCAACTCGGTCGCCCTCTTCCTTAATCCTTAATTTATGGCGTGGAACAGAACCCAGTCAATGTCTTTAATTTCAAATTACAATTACCCTGAGATGCATACCAAATACTTGTGTAAAGCCATCTAAACATGAAATGGGTGAACTTTTGATGTATAAATATATTTCTTCAGATTATTTGATTTAAAATATTTTAAAGTCTGTTTCAAATATTTGATATTTGCTATTAAACAGATACACTTTTTATATTTTTTATAATTTTTTTGAAAATAATATATAATATATTTCTTATTAGCAGACTCTAAAATAACTATTGTAGAGGTTCTTTGGTTTAATGCATTTTGAATTTATATTCATCAACTATTTTTATGACAGATTTTACTTTTATTTTATAATAGCAAAACAAAACTTAAGGCCTATTAAATTACTTAGAACTTAGATTAGTTTGCCTTTTTTAACACAGAACTACATATATAATTTATTATATTTGGTTAGCATATATTTTTATATTATATGATTGAAAGATCTATTCCTTTAAAGTTATTCATTTATGATAAATAAAATCACGATTTCTGTACCGAGTGAGAATGATGACAATTTGCATATTCTTTTTTTAAAGGAAATTTCGCACAGCCAGTGGGTAAAATATTGTGGTTAATTTTGGCAACAATCGTGCAGTTAAAGTTTGGAACGGAATTGTCAAGGAATGACCATCTGATTGTGGTGATTGGACGATTTCGTGATTTTAAAGTTGGTAACTGGTTCAGCAGGAGCAGAGCACACTAAAGCAATAGTAACCGTCTGGAGGGAGAATCCGGGTTGTTCGTGGAGCAAGTTTTTGATTGGGAAATATAAATTTAATAAAAGTCACGGCAAAAGTTAAATCGACGTGAAATTAGTTGGGATTTCGATCAAATTTATTGTTGTTGTCAATTTGCGAATTGAACGGCATCTGAACTGAACCAATGCAAAATTTATAGCGTTTTTGTGGCACTTTGAAAGCGAGCGAGCGAGTGGGTTTCGGTTCGGGATGATTATTTCTTGACAAAGTTTTAATTGTTGCCTGTTGTTTCTTCTGACACTTATTCCATTAGTTTATCTGCTCGAGATAGATGTCTTCTGTGCTGGCGTATGCAAAAGTTTGTACAGGAATATTTGCTATAATTACAGCAGTTATTTGATTATGGCTGGGTATTAAATTGACTTATTAATTCCCGAGGAGCGTTATTACCACGAAATTATTATTCCATTCCATTTGATGAAATGTGTTTGGTGCCCTTTTATCTGGTTTCCCCTTTGAAATGGAAGAGGTATTCACCAAGGGGATTCCATTCCTATCCCTACGCTCCCATCGCTGCCAAATGGATTCCGAAGCGGAATTCCTTTAATTATAATTCATCTGTAATGAATTTAAAGTGCATTTAGCTATGTGCTGCTCCTTAGCAATCGAATGTTCCAATTCCCATACAATCATCTTCAATTTTATTGAAGAGGGTGCCAGGGAAAATTCCTGGAGATGAACGAGGGTGGTGTTGTTTCTTTCGTTCTCTCTGTCTACAGTATTCATAGTTTTATGTTGCCTCTTGTTCTTGTAATAATTAATGGGATTATAATTGTGAATTTTATTGTTATTTCACTCCCCAAAAAACATTGGGAATAGTCATTATCAGTTGGGTGCGTGTCTGTTTCTTTCCTCGGTGAAATTTTAATGAAACAAGTTCACGTGGTTTCTCATCCTTCCGGTTTCAGCCATTTACGTGGCAATCAGGTTGCTTCGAAATCCATTGCCGATTATTTGTTTTAACACAACGGAAATTGCACAGTTCCTTTTTATTACCAGCTCGATTATCTACCAACATTGGAGAACGGTTTCCTTCCACCACCAGTACGGTTTCCCTTTTGCAACAGTGTTGATATCTGCGGAAACATACTCTTACCTCGGAATATAACTCTAGTAGGGATGTTTCATAACTGTTTTTAAGTGAATATGAAAATTTAACAGAATTTAATATTTTTGTGTAAAATATCAAAATATTATAGATCAACAATTCCCATAAAGTACATTTTAAAAGTTTATTATTGACTTTTCTCAAAATAACCCCACATAATCTCTTGATTACAATAATTATGTATATATAGCATTGTACAAAATAATAAGAACTTTTGAGTAAAAAACTTAATGAGTAAAAAAAATATTTTCGTTCAGTCTAAAATGTTTAAAATAAAAAAGTCACATTTTATTTAACATATTTCACATTTTGTTCAAGAACAAATCTAAATATTTATTCACTTAATCCTTTCTGCACAAAATGTATTTCATAATAAGATTGCGCATTGTTAAATTATTTTCCAATGAATTTATTAAAAATGCCTTTAAAATAGAAAAAAGTTACCAAAAAGTCAATTCCATGTTATTTAAAGTTTGAATTTTCAAGTTGTACCAAAAGTCTTTTTGGACGTCCCTCGAACTAACAGAGACACCGAAGATTGGCGTTAAAATATCATCTTGTTCAATGTTATCATATCGTGTCTCTGCCATGGTAATCAAATGGAAGAGACAATGTATATAAATTGGGCCGAGAGGGGAAAATTAAAAGGAAACAGAAACTGCCATTAGACAGTGTTCTTTATATTGCAAATGGATTTTGGGTGATTTTTATGAAAATTGTTTAAATTTTTATAGGATTCCTTGAACATGGAATTACGTCTAGAATTACGGTATTGCGGGGGCGCTTAAAGTCACAAAAATTACATTGAGTATTAAGCAAGCCAATATAAGATGATTTTAACTTTGCAGGTACTTTCTAATAAAAATAAATTTTATGACGATGCCAATGATAGACTTTGTTAAGAAATTGCCAGCGAAATTGTTTTCGGCTTGCTTCTATTTATTACGGTAATTTGGTTGTATTATATTTTTCCTGGAAGTGAATATCTTTCCTAATTCTTCTTTTATATAAAGTCCCACCGCTTTTATTGCTCATTTTAAAAACAAAATTGTTTTCCATTTCTAAATTCAATAAAAAAAAATTCTTCTCTTTAAATGAATTTGGTCAGTTTTGCATTTATAGTTGAGAAGTATATTATAATTTATTATGTTTTCGAAAACATTTTAAGAAATTGGAACTGTTCCATGACTTACTTTAGAGATTTTTAAAACAAGTTGAGTTATATTTAATTTTAGTTTAAATGTTCCTTTATTTGATGGCGATGAATATTATATCAATTTTAGTTTGTTTTTATTATTTTATGGAAATTTTAAAATTTTAAATATAGTATTACTTATCTTAATTCATATAGTATCTTCAAATCAATACATGGATAGTAAAATGCTTTAAATATTATAGTAATGCTTCGATTATCCTCTCATGGTAACTGTCTCATGTACTCATACTTGAAGAGGCTTCTATTTGGAAAAATGAAACAAAGAAGAAAAAGATAAATTGCAAACCTCACAAAATTGTGCCAAGTGTTATGTTATCATTAGCGTTATCGGATATCACATCTTCTCCCCCCATCTTCATGGGGTATATCCCTATCAACTTTCAGCTCCCCAATGGAAAGTCATCTGTACGTAAATATTGCACATTGTTACAAATTCATTTAGTCAGTGGAACGGTACGAAGAATATGACGACAACGGAGGGAAGTTTTCAGACAATTTAATGCTGAGCCAGAGATATGGAACACTCTCTTCTACGTTCGGATACTTTTAAACACAGTTCCGAATATGAGCATCGAATATTGCAAATTGAAAACAATGTATTACAGCACAACACTTATTTATGAATATTTGATTGAAATATTTTATGTATTTAAAATATGATACTATTATTACTTTGGAAAATTGTTAATAATAGTAAATTTTCCATATGCTCTATTTGTTTTATTACTCTATTAAAGTAGTCCAATATTTTATAAATTAACTTCATACTTCCGGAAATCCTTATGATTGCTGAAATATAGTGTGGGTTTGACATAAAATAATGAACGAAGTTGTAATTAAACATTGTTTATAATCGAATAGGAGTTAATACCCATATATACTAATACTAGTAGAGTTATAAATTACCAATCTCCAATTTAACCAATAATTCTTTTCTTATAGTATGACTGACCCTTACTGCTCACGTGAGTAGTTACCGAATGGCAGTTCGATTACAAATTTATCCATTCCAACATTCATAAAAATTTGTATACCAATCTTCCTTTAAATTGCATTATTTCATATAGTTTTTCGACCTCGTTGTGTAATATAAATTATTTGATTAAAAAAACTAATAAAATGTAATAAAAACTTCTTTGAAGTATAACACGTGCTAAAGTTTTCTCTTACATAATAAATAATAGAATTACAATATCAATTTTCTTCAACCAGAATCTATAGATTAAATTACGATTCTTGTCATCTGAGATCACATCTTACGGAGAAGAGGAGGAGGGTGAGTGCATTTAGAATTCTAACCGGAATTCAACCAGTAACTACGAACTGGTGTGTGGCCTAAGGGCGAGACTGGTGCGATTATTTAGTCTTGTTACTGGCAGTCGTCACCGGTTGCCTGAATAATTCAATAGAAATAGGAAATTCCATTTAATTTAACAACCTCGATGAAGAATTTAATCCTTGGAAATATATTTGTGAGGGGGTGAAAGTGCCATTTAAAGCGAGAAAGAGGTGCTAGGGGTTGGATGTTTTTGTTGTTGCACAAATTGTTTGTTATACACGTTTACACAACTAGGACCTGATGTCTGCCTTTTCGAAATTCAATAAAACATAAGAATGGCGATAATAAAACGGGACAAAAACCAGGTGAACGGGAAATAAAGGGTGCAATAAAAGGGGGCCATAAAAGTGTTGTGCTTTTCTGGAATCGTCCAAGTTTTGCATTTTGATTAGAACAGGTGTAAATACGATTTTTGGCAACAAATGCCGGTCGCTCTCTATAACATTTGCATATTTGATTTGCGACCACAAACACCACTTATGTGAATGGCAATCAATGTGGCGGTGTGAAAAGAGGAGAAGAAGAAGAGCGGCATCTATTTTTCGCGACCGAAAAAGCACACATATTGAGTGATGTACGGTTATTGCGATTGAGGGAAATCTAGAAAATAACTCAGGTGTAAACATCGTAAAGTTTTCTCAAGTTTTCTGGTTTTTTGTTGTTGTTGCTTTATGAGAGTTTCAGACGCTTTATCACCGAAATGTGAAACCTTCCGGATCCCCAGATGGATAGAATAGTACAGCATCGGTTTTATAGTGGCGACGAGTGTGTTTCCCCGTGCCAAATTCGGTCCGGTCACAGGAAAATATTTCTCCTTTTATTGTGGTTTTATTAGTGGTAATGAGAAAACGCACTTCACCATCCAGTCGAGTGTAATGTGAGAATTCGTTATGCTCTATGAGGACATAAAATACTCGCTTGGTCATTGTGTTAGAGAAAGGAATTGAGTTGCCAGCTCCAGATAGGGTGCTCTGTTTTAAGATAAAAACCGATTGTCTTTGTTCTATTGAATATTTTATTTAGAAAATTTGCAGAGATTTAACGATTTTTTCTATTGCAACAAATCACCAATTAAAGAAATTGTACACAGCATCCCCTCATTGATTTATAAAAAGGTTAAGATAAGTCAATACAATGCCTGTGCTTTTTAGTAATTTTATTGTATTATCTTTATGTCTAAAATTTACAATAATTAAATTATTATTTATAACATCATAAAAACTTAATTAGTTTACCAATTCCAATACATTTAAAAAACAAAAGTAAAAAAATTATTGATTTTATTTATGCAAATGGCAAGTGCTTATTGAAAATTAAAATCGAAATACTGAAAAGGACAATGAACTAATCTCGGTTTATAATTAATATTATATTTCGACATAAAATTTTAATCAAACTTTTTTCTTGGAAAATTAATTAAAACGTAAGCCTGCCTTTGACGCATTAGAGTGGGACTTTCCATTATATTTGGTCAAAGTAATTTCTGAAAAATACATTGTATTAATTATCCAATTCAATTTTCATTTGAATAATTACAAATATTTAATGAATTAAAATTCACTATAATTCAGATTATATTTAATTTGTATTAATATCTTTTTGTATTTTTGTTACATAAAATTAATATTATTGCACTAAAATTTTTACTCCTTAAGTTGTTTAAAGAAGTGCTTTAAAGAATTTTTTAAATAATGAAATATCCGACCTCTAATGAATTACGTCTACTTAAACTACGTGCAAGAGACGGATACAATAGAATTTGGTCTCTATCGCTGGGTTATTAAATTTTTAATATCGTACATTTATTTNTTACTCCTTAAGTTGTTTAAAGAAGTGCTTTAAAGAATTTTTTAAATAATGAAATATCCGACCTCTAATGAATTACGTCTACTTAAACTACGTGCAAGAGACGGATACAATAGAATTTGGTCTCTATCGCTGGGTTATTAAATTTTTAATATCGTACATTTATTTCAAAATGCATCCAGTTTCGTATAAAAGACGGTCTATAAGCATTTTTAAACACAGGTCTTTTTTAAAACACCCTCTACACTCGAAATTTAAATGACACTAATGCTTAATAATTTCATTCGAAAAAATATGTCCTGTATGTCTAGTACAAATTCAATTCAATTTTGAAAAATTATTGGATTTTTGTAATGTCTGGCAGTTTTTCTATTAAAAACTTTTGTATTTGTTATTCATTGAAGTTCTTTACTTTTTTGCCCATTGTTTTCTGCATTATAAAATAGGAAATCATTTCTTACGTATTTTAAAGTCTTTGTCGGGTGTAAAACCATTGTTTAATTTCTGAAAATTTTGAAAACTCTTTCTTTATCTCGATTTTTTGCACTCGTATTCATATTATAAAACGGAACTTTTTGCACTCATCTAAAACTAGTAACTATTATTTTGAATTTTTGAAATATTAGAAAAGTTTTTACAAGTATTATTAACAATAACACCCTGTAAATGCCGAGGAGACATGAAACCAGCATGAAATAGACAAAAGTTTGGATATATTATTTGTTGGTGGTAGCCGATGAACTATAAAGCATAGTTTATTGTTTCGTCTTGTTTGTTGTGCAGTGGAGGAAGCTGGGGGTGGGTCGCGAAGGGCTGCTTCATTCATATTCAAGGCGCAGTCAACCGCTTATTTACAGAGAGATCCATAAATTAAATATCGGTAAATTGGACTGCAAGACGGCTGGCTGATGGTTGCGCTGTTCCGCGTTCTCTTTCCGGAGGAGGTCTCGCACTGTTTGCCATTTATTTTTTTGTTTCAGCTCTCTGTTTTCGGTATCGCCGGTCTAGTCGGACAATATCCCTTAGCAATCTGGATTTTATTTTATTTTTGTATTGTTTGCCAGTAAATAAATATTTATATTCGGTGGATTCCCTTATTAAAAGTATATTTAGATATATAATATTCTTGTGTTTATTGTAAAATAGCTGGGGGCTGTTTTGCGTGAATGTTGTTGCCTTTTGTAATTATTGGCTAATTTAATGAGAAAATAACTGAAACAGCAGCATTATTTATGAGATGAATTTATTATTTGATTTTATTTGGTCTAAAGAGAAATAAAAATACCGAAAAAAATCTGATCAGTTCAATATTGATTAATATCAATATTTATTTGGGTATATGATATGTTCGACAGAATGATATATCTCATAAACCCTATGCAAATATAGTCTTTCTGCAAATAGAGTGATTTTTGGCGGAGACGAACAGACTTTTCGTGGAATGAGCCGAGTGAGCAGAAATAAGAAAAAATGCCATGACAGATTGGGGATATATTAAACTGAAAAAACTGTATTTGCTGGTGGTACCATAGATTTCCGGTAACTATAGTGCTAGATCCCCGGTTTTTCCTCCTTCTTTTCACTTTATGCCTCGCTTGTGCAACCCAGAGATAAGTGAAATATTAAAAAATCATCCCTAAACGCTGACATTAGGATATTGTGAAATGTACATATTATTGCGATTATGTCGTAAACAGAAGGAGATTTATTAAATTTTATATGTGTGGTTCTACGATGAGGGTTTATTCTTTTTCATATCTTTTTTGTTATGTTATATTAAACTGGGAATGGAAAATATGGAAAAAGCTATTCCTTTCGGGGATTTAGTGTGCCAAGGATCTATGTGGAGATGAATGAAAAAAGGTGGCTTACCGTTCATTGGTCGGCGGATGCACCAGAGTTCTGTGTTTGACTGAAGACCGACAGAAGCTTCATACCTACCTCTACCTCCTTCCATCCACCGCCGACCCAACGAAATCTTTAAATCAGATTTCGATTTCTTTTGAAATTGAATGCGTCCGTCTGTGGTAGTGGCAACGACTTGGTCGTGGCTCTGGAAATTGACACATTTTCTGATGCGATTTAATCTTGAAGAAAACATGGCTTTTATTTCGAATTTCGCCTTTAATTCTCGGTTCTTTTTATTCTGGCATTTCCACCAATTTCGTTCCTTTTTTCATATATAAATATGTAAGTGGTTGGCATGGTCCAATTCGATTTTGATACACTGGGATTTGGTGCTATATTATGATTATTTGATAGAAAAAGGGAAAAATGTGAAGAAAAAAAAACTGGGCGCTGATAAACAAGTAAGGATTGTGCTGTCAATGTGAAGGAAAAGGCCTTTCTTAATGGGTCTCTTATTTATTATTTTTTTCCTATTTATCAAGCAAACTCTTACTCTGATTTATATACTTACAGTAAATAATTTATTCAAAAGTAAATCACATGAAACGCAAATTTATACTTATAATGATTTTTATTTACTGTTTTCCCTTTTTAATCAAAATACATTTTGTCAATATATAGATCTATAAATTTAATTAAATTTCACATAATCTGTGTGTGTATTTATGTAATATTGGATTTCCTTTTCAGCTATATTTTTTATCTACACTGCACAGTTGGATGAGAGAGTTCCAGCACATTATTTAAATGCAAACTTTTTTGAACAGAAAATCAATAACCATTGCTATTATCCAGATGTCCAGGAGAGAATTTCAGATTTTTTGTTTGAAAAATAAATTTTATATATATTTACACACACATTCGTTCAAACACACATAATTCCATTACGTCTTTGGTCTTACTTGTTACAGATTCGTTCCTTTCATACCCTTGCCTTTCTCTCTGATTTTTTTGGTTATATCTCCTCTGTCTCATACAGTACAAATGTTTATTTACAATCTCCTTTATCTTCAGCACATCATCCAGCTAAATGTATATATGTAAAAAAGGGAAGTTTGAAATTATTGATGAAATGACAGGGAGACAATTCTGGCTTCTGTCTACTGTAAAACGGAGTAGCCAGAGTTGGAGGACGAAAAGTCAGCGGAGGTGGAAGTTGTTCGTCACCACAGGTCGAGTGATGAGTCGGCCAGGCCCTTAAAATGATGATGGTGATGATGCTGCTGGTGATGGTGGTGTGTCCTATTGTTTCCCCCATTGGGATGCAGTGCACATGAGTTATGATGATGAATCGGCTGGTCGTCTGAGGCCAGGATTTTCATTGGCAATATATCAAATTTTACTGATTTCCTCCTCTCCAGTTTCGGTGTCAGTTGTATGTTTTCAAAGCCGTCTGGCGTATCGGCCTGCTCACCTCGTCCGCTCCCTGCATCGGCCTCGTTGCAACTGGCCGCCGCTGTCTCGTCCCCAGTCCGGTAGTAGTAATCGCACTCGTCAAATTGGCTGTAATTGTCTATGGAGTTGTCCCCCGTGGCTGTGGAGGTCACGTTTGCGACCGAGGCCAGCCGATCGAGGTGGAGGCGGCGGTGGTTGAGGTGATTAATGTCTGACAGCATCATGGACCGCCTCCTTCGACTCCTGTGGTAATACCACCAGCTCTTTTTGCACTGGAACAGCCCGATCGATACAACGACGCCGATTGTCGCTCCAATCACAATAAACAGCCCGGGGTGGGGCTGGTGGTAATTAACGTCACCATCTCCGCCGCCTCTCACCTCGTTCCAGGGCTCCGTCTGTCCAGTCTCGTGCCTTTTCGCCTCATTATCGTCCCCATTAGTTGCAATCGAAAGGGAATTACTCCCTCCGTCCATAATATTCGAATTCGCATCGCTCTTGTCTGTTTCGGCATCCTGCTGCCGTTGATGGTGGTGTTCGGCAAGGACACTTGCTTGGCCCCTCTCCTGGTTGAGAACACCACCAGAACTAGTCGACTCTGGTATTAGTTCGGCTACATTTAATGAGTTTTCTGCAACATAAATTTTGCCATTTTCATTCACATCCGTCAACTTGAGCACGTCTTCTACACCATCAGGAATTTGCTGCTCTTGACTCATCTTCTTCGTCTTCTTATTAACGCCTTTATTGTTGAAGCTTTTGTTCCTCGCCTTTGCTGTTGTCGGTGAGGAAGAGGATGAGGTGTTGGAGGCGGGTTCATTAATTAAAATAGTTTCCGATTTGGATGCATTCGTGACCCCTGCCGAGATGAACTCTGAAATTAGAGTACCTTGAAGATTATTGTCCGCTCTCTGTATTGGTCTAATTAAATGTTTGCCATTGTCACGTGATTCAGTTTTATCATCAACGTCGTCATGATTTGCCATTAAATTCCTTTGTGATGTGGTCGTAATTTGAGCATCATCATCCACTATTGGCAACACGGCATCTGTGGTATGGGTATTCCCTATTGAGGAGGACTTATCGTCATTTGTAATGGGAATTTTCAATTCAATTAGTTCTTTTGTGGATGCGACTTCTCCTTGTTTACGTTGTTTACCAGATCTGCTTTTGTTGTTGGCACTGCCAGCATCAGCAGCATCCCCATGAACACTGTTACCATTGTTATCGGTTCTGTTTGCTAAACTTGTGTGAAATGGCAGAGAAGATAATTCTAATGATTCGTTGTTATCAGTTGTGTTATTGGCTCTAATTTGTTGATAGTTTCTGTCGGTTGAATTAATTTGCGAATTGTCATGCGACGATAATATTGGCAAAGTTTGTGCAAACGACGAGGACGACAACAAGAATAATGGACTGGTGGCAGATAGTGAAGGTCTAGTGGTTGTTGTATCGGTAGTATGGAAAGGAGAGGAGCTTGATGTAGACAACAATGAGGAGGAAGAGAAGAAGGATGATGATGAGGACGACAACGTCGACGACGACGAGGAGGTTATCGATATTGGTGCTGGTAGATCGATAAAAACATCCCCCGTCCGTTTGTTATCACCAATAAATGGCATCGCTTTACGTTTATTTGATGAATCTGTCAATTTTATCAACTTTTTATTAACACCACCGGAACCGTATCCGACCTTTTTTCTGCTCCCAATCATCCCTGTTTTGCTCCGTTTCTCCGTCTCACTGTTTACCGATTTAATTGCTAATGGGCTATTGGCTTTTTGACTACTTGGGATTACCGCTGGTGAGACTGGCACATCGACTTGTCCCAGTTGGATTGTCTGACTTGGCTGCCCAGAGGTGGGATCACCAGTGGCATTTGTTGTTGTTAATGTGGTTATGCTGTTTTTATTTAAATATTCTGTAGCGCTTGGCACTTTGGCAACAAAAACTGCCATATTTTGCTTCATTGGCGTTATTTTGTCGTTCCCATTCCCAAGAGGCCTTCGCCCACCACTGGCATCTTCTCTTCCATCGACCGTCGACATCGTCGTCGTTGTCGTCTTGAGCAGAAGCCCAATTTCCGTTGGCGGCATCACTGGCAACTTTTTCGCCGGTTTGGCCATTGTCTCGACATTGTCTGGTTTTATTATTCGCCCTGATTTATTTGCCGTCTCAATTGGTTTTGAACTTTGGCCACTTGGACTGGTACCAGTTGTTGTGGAGGCGACCAGTTGAGTCGAGACGAGCGGAGCGGAATTTAAATGGGACAATTTAGGGACCAGACTGCTGTCCATTTTATTGCAATACTGTCTCTTGTCGAGTGAACGCTTTCGATTTATTATGTCATTGATTTGGACTCGAGACTGCACAAATTCCGTAACGACATTGAGATTGTAATGGCTCTTCTCCGAGATGAATGTCTGCAGCTCCTCATCCTCCAGATCCGAGTAATCGCTTGTGTTGTCATTAGGTTCTTTTTCGTCGTCGTTGTTATCGACATCTCGGCAAGGCGTGGCCCATTCGGCAATTCCCAATAAATCTGCACACTTTACGGGATTATTATCGAGTCGGAGATCTTTCAAATATGGCGACGTCTGAACAACCAATTGGCTTAGTCCGTGTAACTCCGCTGAGATAAGGTTCAATACTAGGAGATTGTGAAGTGGTAATGCTGGAAGGTATTTGATTCGATTGCCTGACAAACTCAAAATCCGTAAGCTTGTCAAATGCTTAAAGTTCGACGGCTGCAAATCCATGATGCCGTTGTTCTCAATGTGGAGCGCAATTAGGCGCGATGGAAGACTGGCTGGAATCTGTTTGAGGCTGTTATCATTTAGGTTTAGGTAGGCTAGGATCTCGAGGCGGCCCATCGCGTCCTCCTCAATGTCACTGATGTTACAGCCGCTCAGGATTAGGTTGTACAGCAGGGGATAACTGTCGAGGTCGCCGCATCGGATCACCTGAGAACGATACACGGAATGGGAGATTATTTATTTGGGTACCGCCGCGCGCGCTTAAGCTTTTTTTTCTTCTTTGGGTTAGGGTTTGAGATGTCAGCTTTTGGCTGGAATTTAAATTTCCCATAACAGTAGACGGTTTCTCGTATTTTTGTGACTGTCTGGAATGAGCTTTTGTTATTGGAGCACGTTTCTAATAAAAATTTCGTATTCGCCAACACCCAACCCTCCCCGTATCATCCCCAGGCTAATGGGTTTGCTGCTGCTTTTTTTTATTAGCATCTGCTACTGCTGCTGGTTGTTCCTCGGCTCCGAAAGCCGGATCTCTTTTGTTTATTTGGGGGATTTGAAATGAGATGTTTAAAGAAAATTGGCGAAACTAGAGACCGAATCAGATTAGAGGCAGGAGAGAAGACAAGGGAAGATGAGGGCATCGCCAAGGGTTGTAGTCAAGGAAGAGTGACAGAATACCTCTCGGTTATTATTATTCTGAGGAAAATTAAGAATGAGACGGGGTAAGACAAAAACGACCGTCGTTGCTGCTGAGCTTTGGCAAAAAGAGTCTCTAAGAAGTTGACCCTCATCACAGCTTTACTTACTCGTTTTTCTTGGCGGCACTTTGATGTCAGTATCTCTGTCTCCAAGGATAATTAATTAATAAATTCTGTTGATTTATATGCCCGGGATTTTACTGTTTAGCGACAAATATAAGCTCCATGTAATGCGAGTTTAATTGGGTCAAAGGAAATGCGTCGTCGCCTTGAATAGAGGTTTTTATTAAAGTGGAATCCTTCTGAATGGAACAAAAACTATAAGCACTTCTTATAAATAGAGTTTTTTCTCTATTTGTTCAGACAATAAGGTTGTCTCAGTCACCAAAAGCGAGAATTAAATGGTGTTATATTTTCTTTATAAAAAGGGGGTGAGGGAAAGATTATGAACTGTAAGCGGATGATTTCTTCGGTGAAAATGATTTCATTTTTCTCTATGTGTTTGTGTGTGTTTAGGTGAAAAGAAGACTGGAGATAATTTTTATTGAACATTAAGCGCGATTATGGGTTCAACTTAAAATGGAAAAGTAATTCTTTTATGTGTTTTATTTTGGCATTAAAGGTTTAGTGGAAGGACAGACAGCTCACCTGAAAGTAGTTGTCGGCAAGATTGAGTGTTCGCACAGATTGAACTAGGGCAGCTGGTATTTCACATAGTCCCGTTCCGCTGACATCTAGCTCTTTGAGGCTCCACGAGGCGACGAATCCTTGCAGAGCGTTTCCCAGTCGTGGATTCCCTGCCAACGATAATCCCGTTAAGTCGGGTATTCCCTGGAGCACTCGCAGCGACGATGAATTAAGATCATTCCCGGATAGATCCAAATACTGAAGATTTGCCAACCCGGAAAATGTTTCGTTTTCAATTTCCGTGATGAGATTGTGCGATAAAATGAGAATTTCCAATTTCTCCGCCCTGGCAAAGTCTTTCCGTTTGATGGTATTCAGTCGATTGTAGGCCAAATTGAGAACTTTGAGGGATGCCAGGTAGTCGGGCGAGGTATGGCGCAGGGTGCCGTCGACGGTGGTGAATTGATTGAATGACACATCCAAATAGGTGAGCTTGTGGCTGGAGTTGGCGTTGGGGCCGGCATCCGATGTGGCTGGTGATGGTCGGATGTGCAGCCCATCATCCCCCAGATTATTGAATGATAGATCCACGTGTGCCGGGGGAGCCGTCAGTCGTGTTAATTCAAATTGGGTTAAGTTATTGTTGGAACAATTGAAAAACGTCAGTCGATTTCCCAACGAAAATGCTACATAAATCGCTTTTAATTGATTTCCGGATAAATCAATTACGTCTATATGGTCGGATTGGTGCGCCAATTCCGACAATTCGCTCGGCAATTGGTGCAGATTTTGCCGACCTAAATTCAACACTTTAATTAGCCTATCATAATTTCGCTTAATTTTTGTACTTATACTAGAACTATTATACTGATTATTGTAACTTGTCTCACTTAGAATGGTCTTTAGTAGAAAAGTGCTACTGCTATCTGTAAATTTTTGACTATTTTTCACAACCACACTCACTTCACGTCTCTTCCTTGATGCGCCCCTTCTCCGTCTTGTCGGAGTCGTCCGGCTCTTGTTGATCTGTATGGAGTAGTTGGCCACCGACTGGACCGAGCCCTGTGATGCTGGGGCACTGATTGTGGTCAGCGGCGGCGTAAATGTGTACCGGAACGGGGACGAACTGTCGTCCCTCAGGATTTTATTCACCAGATCTGTGTCGCTGGCCGTGGTGGGAGTCACGTTGCTAGCGTTAACTATTGGCATGTGCAAATCCGGACACCAGTATGCAATTATCGTCATCAGCAACAGGAAGCCCAGTAGTCGACCCATGAATATGGGGGGACGGCTTTTCATTTTCAGCCAGCCGGGGAGCATTTTTCCTAAACGTTGAAATTCAACAGGATGGCGGATGGGTCATTTGTGCATAAAATTGGCGCATCCAACTGTACAAATGGAACTGGAAATTCCATCGGCATAGCTGCAGCAACGTCCATTAATTAACGTCTGAACTCAATCAACCCCATTGAAATGTCACCCATTCTGCAGTCGGATTTTTCACAATTTTGCGTAGCTTCCTGTTTCAGCAATCTGTCGTTTATCATTGTAACAGCCTGTGTGCGTGTGTCTGCGTTGTGCCTCGAGTTGTGAATAGTCCTCCGACTCTGGAAAGAATCATGAGAAATGTTAGCCTGGGATTGTGTTTAAAGTCTGAAAAACCGGAAATTACAATGTGAAACGGAAATGGGATAAATAATTGAATTAAATGACCGGTGAATTCAATTAACTCTGATAAGTTAACTAATTAACCCTCTTTTGTTGTTGTCATGGGCTTGTCTCTTTAGCCTGAAAGTACCCAAATCATCACTCGACTGAACATCAATCTTTCGCCCCCCGCATAGAGTGAACGCCCTCCTCCCTCAATTCGGCATTTTATGGGAGTTAAGAGTAACCCTTTTACTCCATTCACAAAGAAATTGAACTCCTTTTAGGAGGTTCTCTGTTTTACGACCAAGGATGGCTTCCTTTCAAGTATAATGGCACGTATATATAAATTCAGCAGTAAAGTGGTATTCAAGTGGAAAACTGATATTTTAATAAAAATCACTTAATGTCTGTAGCGTTAAGTGGCTACATTAAACTTCCGATTGAAGTATTTCAGTCCTCATAAATCTGTTCCAAGCAGCTGATTTGTAGGTGATCAAACAGTTGGATAAAAATAGAAAAGCACACACCCCCACCTACCTCCTTCTTCGTACTAGTTAATTTTGGACAAATGAATCATTTGTTGTCATAAAGCTGGCTCTTATCTTTGCGACATGCATATGGTTAAAGGAAAATTAGACCCTTTCCTTTTCTATCCATATTTTTTCAGCAACTTTTGTTCGCAACACTAAATGGGGTGGATGGCGTATTGGTGAAGAGATCAGAATTTATCATCATAATATTTAGCACCCCTTTGAATAAATTTGAACTTTTCACTTTACAATTTGGAATGTGTTATGTACTCGTAGATAACACAGAACTACCCTCGCCCGGTTTCAGCCGTAGAAACATCGTACCCGAATGACAGAAACACACAAACGTACATTGTCGTCGTCTATTCTTTGTGTTCTATTTTTCGGAATGAAAGTGGGATGGGTTGGGGTGGGGGTTTTGTGATATGAATTTACCGGCACACATTTGATAAAATATTCATGCAGAGCATTTTGTTTAACATTAGACAGTCTTTTCGGATTTTTGTCCTCGTCCTGTCGCCCCCTCCATCGTTCCCCGGAAAGTGTTATTGCAAGTCGGATTGGATTTCCTAGAGGATACCCCGGTTCACGGAACGTATGTATCTGTGCATTAATAATTTACTTTGTATGCAAAAAGGAGAGGAAGAGAAAGGAAGAGCAGTGAGATTCGCATATGGCATTATGTGACTCTGTTTTTGACGGGATTCAATCTCATTTTACTCCGGAACAACGTGCAGTGAACAAGTCTGTTTGAAGTTGGCTGTTGACACGGAGTGGAGCATCGCAACTTTTGGGGAAAATAGTAATTTAACAGTCATTATTTAAATGACGACATTTGATGCACTGTTAACGTTTTGTAGAATCAGTGACATGTATAGTAAATGAAACTGATTGTGCATCCGTTTAGTTAAGGAGAGAGTTTCATATATCAAATGCTCCATGGGTTTTGAGATATTATTTATAATTAATAGTGTAATTTTAAAAAGTTTAAAAAGTACAGTATTTAATTTTGTATCGTTTTAAATTATAATAGATGACAGATTAATTATTAATTAAATAAACCTTACAGTGTCATGAAAAAAATTAGAATCTATCAAAGCAATTGCCCGCTTTCGAGCTAGTATTTATAGTATGGATCAAATTCTGATCAGTATGATGGGTTGTTTTTGGATATATGAATTGTCTTTCAAAGCACATTCACTAAGGGTCATAACATAACATTCTTTATTGAAGATTAAGTTGTTTACTTAAATTATCAAATAGTGGTGGCTGTATTTTTATTATAATTATAGGGGGTTTCGTCTATTTGTGTTCAGAATTATAATTTATTTTCTAGAATTTTATTTAATCTGATAATGTACACTTCCTTTAAGTCAAATAGCAAGCTATTGTTTTCAATAATTCACAATACGTAGATATAGTAACTTTATCATATATATAAGATTTACACGCCTCGTGGCCGATGTGGTTACGCATCCAGCTGCATCTTTAGAGGGTTCGATCCATGGGCGGGTAGGATTGAC
>JXOV01041548.1:0-15350 GCA_001014945.1 Clogmia albipunctata
CGGAAACAGCCTTACTTCTTGAAAACCGAAAGCGTCTTGAAACGAAAATAACAATTTTTAATCGAAATGGGTCAAAATGAAAGGGTTTTCTGGGTTGATATAAAATCTTTCGGGTTTGGATTAACCTCAGGAAACAATTTTGATTTTTCTGATACATATTTTATCTTTGAGATATTCTTTTTCTTTAATCATAATTATTGTTTCTTTTTAAATACAGGTTTATGTTATTATTTCAATTAAAAACCAATTTATCTCTATAAGTAGTAAAATGAATTAACTTTCTAATTTTCAAGCCAAACTACCAATGCTTCAATTAACTACTTAGTATCAATTATCATTGTTATCTAATATTAAATAATCCATGTCGGATCATCGATTGTTGTGTAAAGTCCATTCCATTCTATTATCAAACATTTGAAAAGATTGAAATCCACGCAAAAGTTCAAAGATTAAATAACGCTGCCCCTTTAAAAAAAACTAATTTACATTTGTTCTAAAGATCGTTTAACGAGATTCTGATCCAATGACGTAACAAAAATCCATAATTCTAAAAATACTACACAAGACGCATTAATTCTTTTGTTTTGGACTTGGCAATTAACCCCCGAATTGGGGTAGAAAATGACTTGAGAGCCTTAAATTCATTAAGAGCATCACGAAATTTCTAAGCCATAAAAACTATCGTCATAAATAAGCAAATTACGTCACTATCTCTAAAATAATGACGACATCTCATCAGTATTCCACGATTTCTGTAATAAAATACACTTCCTTGGCACTTGGATCACGCGATTCCTTCATCGAGAGCCGTTCTCAACAATTATTATCGCCGTCTTATAGGTCAGGCAAGGTAAAACCGAATAAAAAAGGAGCCAATTTCGTGGTTATCGCAAATTAAATCAGCATTTCGCCATGAATTCTGTTTACAAAATACTCTATTTTACCTGGACGAAGGAGACTTTGTCGCCTGCGTATTCCACTATTTGTTCCGTTTCCACAAAGTTCGCAACATGTCCGTTCTGGTCGATTCCACGGCAGAAGAGACGCGTTCCAGCCCTCTGGATCGACCGACGAGTGATCAAACCCCACACGAAGGGGTGCCCATTTATGTTCACTTGATTTACAGAAACGACTGGAAAGAGAAAGGGAATTGTATTCAATTATCATATAAAAATTGTTCAATCATTCAGTTTATAAGTAAAAGTATAAGGAAAATGAATTATAAAACGATATCTTAAGGTTTTAATTATAAGGTTTAAATAGCAAACTTTTAAGAAGCATTTAGAAGTACTTTAAAAAAAATGTTAATGTAATATTATTTTTTACATAAAATTTTAATATTTTGTGCAATTCCGTTACGTAAAACCGCTAATTAGCGCGCGGCACTATTATTAAAAACACACTTCTTATTGTTAGTAATAATTAATATTTACTAAACTAAAATTATAACAAAATGCAGTATATAGATTTAATTCTAAATTATTAGAATTGTAAATTTCGGGACAAAAATGGGTTTGATGGCTTTTTCCAGGGATTAAATTTATGAATAAGATTGATCTAATGATGCGCGATAACGTCTCACCAGAGGTATGGTGGACAGCCATATGCCCCTCCTCGTATATCGCCCTAGCTCTCCCTGCCTATTTTACTGCCTGGCCCTTCCTAACTTGTTGCTATCGATAAAGTATTACAATATAGTGATTCCTTTTAGAAGAATTGGGATGAGATAGAATAGAATGGGAAAGGAAAAAAAACGATTGTTAGACTCGCCATTCAGCACCGCACTCTAGAGCAGTATAGATCTGGACACTTTTATGGAGAGAGATTCCTATGTACAGATTTCAATTGTAGACTATTTTACGTACTATTTGTTTTTGAGGGTGTTTTCTCCCTGCATTGACAGCCCTTCTATAAAATTAGAATATAAATTATACGTCTCATGATTTGCTATTTTAACCTGACTATTAATTCATTACCTTTAAATTTATTTTTATTTGAAAATTCATTTATTTTGCATAAATACTACTTAAAAATTACAAGTTTGTCAACTTTAATTTTTGCTATTTGCACAATAAAAATAATCTACCACCTGTGTAAAGAACTTTTTTTTACCTTTTATACAACTCTAAAGTTTCAAAACATTGCTGTTAATTATTCTACATAATAAGTATATAATTAAATTACTTAAAGTCCATCAAATGAAAAAAGTGGATATTATAATTATTAAAGGCGAATTCTGATAACGAAAAAGAACATAATTAGAACTTTAAAAGAAAAATATTTTGTTATCATTAATTTATATTATACTCGTATTTCACATAAGTTGAGTCAATTAACCTTTTAAAATATCGTTGTTATAAATAATTGAATAGGTTTTAAACTTCCAAGAAATCCAGTGAAGTGCAATTGCGAAATAAAATTACATAGCAACATAATTCGATTCTTGGCATTTTAATTCCTTGATCAATTCCCTCCCACATACATTTTCTTGTCAAGTTATTAATCTTTCATGGAAAAGTATATAGTAGATATAAATGTTAAAGTAATAAATTATGTACAAAATAACAAGTTATATTCGTTTTAATAAAAAATGAGGTCTTTTGCGAATTATTTTATAACAAGAAATGTGTTGGAATATCTTTGAAATATAGTAAATAATTAATATTATTAAAGGATATATCAAAAGGAACGTATTCTATACTTAATTAACTATCTAATTTCAATCTAATCTTGTAATCTTCAATAAAAAATGTAATATGAAAATCAATTCGTAAATAATTGAAATGGAAATAAAATCTGAATAGACATTTCTAATCAAAATCATCACAATAATCACAACAATTCCGATTGTAATCAATAGAAATGGAATCATTAGTTGTACTCACAGCCTAGAAGGATGGGAAGAGCGTATCGCCTGAGGTCAGGCCTCTGGAAACTGCGCAAAACAAAGTCATTCCATACGAAGCGGGAGTCCGCCCTTTCGTGCAGTCCCATTTGCAGGAACTCTGGCGGCATTCCGTGCAGCCTCTGTTGCGTGTGTGTAATGTCATAGGTGTAGGAGAAGTAGTAGTAGGGCATGTCCAGGGTGTTTTTCACCATCTCCAAGTAGGAGTCATTTAAAACCTTCTGTTCATCGGTCAAATGATTTAGTCCAGAAACGTATGGAACCAAGTCGAATCCGGCCATTTGCCAGATCGCCTGCCCATTGACCAGTCCGACAAACACCCTGTGCGTCATCACGATTAAATATCGGCCCGAAATGAGCCTGATTGTGCCCAAAATGCCGCATATTCGTCGAATTGGATACGTGGAAGAAATTTGATTGGACTTTGCTGCAAAATTACACCATTAAACGCGATTCACCAACGGCACAGCACTCGATAGTTACCTTGTAAAGAGATTGCCTCGGTGATCCGGTCGATAATTAGTACCTCCGACTTGTTATTCGGCTCAATTATGAATTTGTCGTGGAGAACATAGCTGTGAAATATTATCCAAATTAGTCACTTATTCCAACAGTATTCGGCACAAATAGCACAGAAAAACAAAGCACAATTATTGTAGTTTCACTATTCACAGTCCTAGTCCCTTAATTCGGCCCAGAAAGGCCTTTTTCCGATTTTTCCAAAAACACTTACAAGTTCATGTCATCGTGAAGGTTCCAGTTCGCCATCTTTGTGGTTACTGACTTAACCGCCAGGTTCTCTGCAATTTTATTTTAAAATCTGCGGTTATTTTTCCAAAAATCGTCGTTATTTCGAAAATTGACAGTGTTTCTATAAAATTGTCATTATTGACATTTGATCTTCTTATTCTCATTCGCGCCAATTTGTTTTCTTTTTTGTAAACAAAACCAACCTATTTTGAAAAATTATAATTTACTAAGAAAAGAAAAGTGTGTAATAACAAATGATTAGTTCTAAACCAAAAGGAGTATATTACTTAGGAAGTGAATAAAGATACAATTTAATTATTGTGTTCTGTTAATTTAGGATTTTTTTCCAATAAATTAATTTCAAAGGTAATTAATTTTTATAATTTAATCGTTGTGAGACATCCTGTAAATATTACAGTTCAAGTGATCTATAGTAATTAATTAACAAAACATTAAAAGAAGTTCTTCTATTTATGATTTCAGAATCACTTACTTCGATCATTGAAGAACAAAAAAAATGGATCCAAAACTCGAAGGCTTTTACTTAATCTCAAAGGACAACAAAAGAATTCCAATCATTCTGAAAAGAAGCAATCAGGAGAACAGATTGGGAATGACGTGTGACAAAGCAACAGATCCCAAACCACCGGTAGAACAAGTACCAAATTCCAGCCAAAATTCTTGTCAAACTGATATCAAACTGTACGAGTCTCTGGTCCACCCGGCCTCAGCAATGGACGTGGGTAGGAATACGTCAAAGATCAACCAGCTACTTGAGGTGAATGTCTCAATTTTAGCTGAAATCAAGGACCTTAACAGTAGAAACGAAAAGATGCATGGGAAAATTAAAAGACTAAGAACAGAACTCGATGTTGTTACAGAAGTTACAGCCCTAATTACAGAGAAAGGGAAATTTTATTGTAATTAGGAATGCTTTTAATATGAACAGCTTATCATTGACCAAAATTATGTTTTATGGAACGTTTACAAAATATAGTATCTTAAGCATGATGCTCAATTAAGTTTTATATTATATTTTATAATTGAAAATGAGTTCTTTATGCCATTTATTAAATTTTAAACCATTTATATAAAACGTTTTAGTTTCTTGCAAATTTTGAAATACAGGAAATATTATATATTTTAAAATTAATAAAATATAAAAATATATAATTTGAAATGCATTTGATTAAATTCTCAATCTTACCATTAGAAATCAATTAGTTAACGAAAAGGAACTGGACAGACCAGCGGGTCTCGAGAACCGATTGACATCTTGATTCTTTAGACCTACCAGGGAGTGAGCTCTCAGGAATGCTTGTCTTTGTTATGACGACTGATCAAGCTTCGCTTTTATTTAATTCACAAACAAAGGATTATTATTTACAATTTTAAATACAAAATTCTCTTCCTTTTAGGGAGTAAATTCGAAAGGAGGTTGGAGAGGAGCAATATTGGAGATAAAACTGGATTTGCTCCTCTTAGTATAGGATTTTGTGGTGATCACTACAGTATACTTACGCATGTTATTTTTAGAATTATTGTTCGAATATAGGACTCCAGTCTTTTATCGATACTTAATCTGTGAATAAAGCTAGCAATAGAAACTTGCAATGCTTCTTTAATATTCTTTTCAGTATTCTTCTATGAGTTTAGGGAGACAGCGAACACATTGGAGAATCCCTCTTCCGAATCTGACTGTCTCTAATTGCATAAATCTATACAATAAAATAATATAAAAAAAACAAAGAAATCACATTTAACTCTCTAATAACTTTATTTGACTAATCTTTACAATGGAGCACAAATTTTCATTAAATTGTACGGATTTTGTCCGCTTAGAAATTTCAACTCCTTTTCGAATCCGGGATTTTGGTTTTGAATCCATCGTCGATTGACATAATAGTCTATACACGATGTGAATTCCTTTTCGGTATAATCATCGACACGGATTGGAACAAAGGGATCTAAATGCTCAAACCCTTCGACTCCCAGCAAATACCTTGGAAACTCGTTTTCCATCTTTTCCGTGGTCATGGCGATTCTGTCCACCACGAGGACACACACTCCATTCTGCCAGTTGTAATCGGTGATACTGAGGAAGGGATGAGTGATTGTAATCGTACTTGGAGTCATTTTCACCTTCAAATCGTTCTTAATTCTCGTTTGTTGGTGGAAAAATGCATTAAAACCGTCAATCGCCACCATAACTTTGCAATTTCCTTCTGATGAATGGACTTTCAGTTCCTCAACCAACACACTAATCACCTCTGAAGCGTATTTCACCCTTGAAATACCGTGTTCAATCAGTTCCATGATTGGAGCGCCTTTTGGAGTCGATTCTCTTTTGCTCCAAACGTAATCTTTTTTCAAAGTTAAGTTCAATTTCGACAACAATTTGCTGTTTTGACTTTTGAAGTGGATCAACCAGGCTGCGGCATCTAACGGGAGGTCCACATGACCTTCTTTAGTCACAGAATTACTGACTTCTTTGGGTTTTTTAAACCAATCCGGAACCCAGAAAACGTGAACTAAAATAAAGTCATTTTCCGCCCCATAATGCATGACATGAGCCAAACTGAGTGACTTTCCCACTCCATCTTTTCCGTAAAGAACAAACCTGGTAGCTGGCTTCTTGCTTATGTCCATACTTTTGATGTAATGAATGATTTCCAGAGCCGGATTTCGGACCATTATTGCAGTCTCTCCAAACGTTTTCACCTGCTTTTCAAATGATTTCGGCAGTCCACCGTAGGTAAACATCTGCTTCTTCATCTCTGGACTGATGACATAGAACCTGGAGCTGTGATTTTGGCCATGTTTTCCGGGACTTGTTTCCTCCGTTTTAAACTCCTCAATTATTGGTTTATTCTGTGTGACAGTTGTCAGGGGTGATAAACTGACAATCCTCTTGGGATTGAACCTCAATAGCTGTAGCTGTTTATACATTTTTCACAGAATTTAGAGGATTTTTATAAAAATTTCTAAATGCTTTGGAAACGTCAAAACAATGGCAATTGTCAATTTGACAGCCGGGTTTGAAATTTATCAACATTTTTATAGTTCCCTTTTTCGCCTTAAAATGGACGTAATGGAGCTGTATGAACTGGTGAAACAGGACGAGAACGACCTGGAGCTGTACTTGGAAGAGTGTCCAGAAGTTATGACTCGAATTGATAAGGTAAAATTAGGTATTTTAAAATATGCAAATTCATTCTTTAATAATTCTAATTTTTCTTCAGAATGAGCGATCCCTTTTACACTGGACGGTACTAAGTGGAAGAGAGAGACTCTTTGAGTTTATCTACAAGTTCTTGGATTCCCAAAAGTCCTTAACCAAGTTTATAAACATGGAAGATGATACGAAAGCAACTCTTTTAATTTTGGCAGTTTTGGGAGGAAATGTGGACATCGTAAGAAGATTATTAGATTTTGGAGAAAAGATCGATCACCAAAATCAACAAGGTCACTCTCCTCTTCAATATGCATGCTCCAAAGGGCGAAAAGAAATCGTTGAATTGCTCGTTGAAAGAAAAGCTAATATCAATATAAGAGACTCCAGGGGCGATTCCTGCCTTCATAGATTAGCGTCTACAGGACGGGATGATATCATGGAAATACTTTTAAAACAAAGTAATTTAAAAGTCTTGGATTCTCAAAATTCCGAAGGAAATACTGCTTTGTAAGATCATTTGAATTATTGATTTATTATATTATTTTTAACTTAATAACTCATTTTCAGACACATTGCCTGTGAAGACGATAATACAGCTTGTGTCAATCTCCTGATAAACGCTGGAGCAGATTATAAGATAGAAAACAAGGAAAAGAAAACTATTTTCGATCTGTGTAAGATTCCACTAAGAAGGCAACTGATCGAAAAACTCAATTTGGGAACAGACTAAAATTATGTTAAAGGCGGTATTTATTTGTTCAATAAAAACGTTTTCATTAATTGAATCTAAAAGTTATTTAACATATTTTAATGAAAAAATACTGATAATTAATATACTGTCTACATCAAATTGGCAATATTTATTCAAATCTTGCTCATCGCAATTTATTTAATTAATCCTCGTACAGACAATAGACCTTTTTGTATAGGATTCCCCATTATCGAATATCGGCCCAAATATTTGTCGTAATATTTTCCATTCTACTACAAATATATATATATAACAAACCACTAGTTGTTATTCTAATATTTATCCGGAGTCAAATGCATTAAAATAGTATGACCAACTTATCTATAAAGAAAATCCATAGACTAAGGCGAAGAATGGAAATGTTGTTGTCCTAAAATTTGAAATTAATACGTATATTATACAAGTTAAATTAAAATCCCCACCAATTCTCATAAATAATTTATTAAGTCAATGGAATAAAATAGTAATGCATTTGGTTAATAGTTAAATAGGTTTAAATAGAGCGTGACAACTTTGTTCTTCTTGTTTGGGGGAGGAATGTTAAAATTTTCAGTTATAAAACTCTCAGTAAACGGTAAAATAACAATAAAATCACAGATTAAAAAGCAAGATAAAATTAGAGGGGGTTCCAGTGTTCTGCCCTCCATACGATAGCGTGCATGTTGATAGTACGATCGATTCCAGAGGATCCCTGCTCCGGAGTTTGTCCAGGATTTTTATTCAAAATCGGTTGGATGAAATCAGTATAACGGCTGATTAGGGATCGATAGCCTCTGCCAATTGTGGCTACTAGATTTTGTTCCCCTTCTCCAGTCATTTTTAATGGAACTATGCACCTGACATCGTCGTCGTAGGGCCTAAAAATGGTCATTGGCCTGAGGAAATTCTTTTCACAAATAATCAAACAACCCCAAGTCGTTCCAATATAGACCTCTTGTTCCATGACAGTCACCGCTGTAATTTGACACTTTCCCGGACTGAGGTGCTCTTCAATTGAAATACTTCTCAAACTTTCCGAACAAGGGATCAATTTCGAGCAATCCAATCGATTTTCAATCACCTTTTTCTCCACATTCCACTGATATAAAACGCACCCCGGAGCGACGTAGGAAAAGACGTGCTGCTTATCCACAGCCTTTAAAATAGTCACATTACTTTCCTGAACCGCAGAGATAGGATTAGTAAAATGCATCAGAATGCAATGATCGGTTACGACACTCTCTTTCAGAGTGAACACATTCAAAACTCCTTTCGTCTCTCCACACCATAGTTCACATAAATTGTCCTTTTCCTTGGTCCACACTTCACAAATGCTGTACAGTTTCTCCCCTGATCCGCCTAATTCGGTCAAAACGAAGCTCCCTTCAGCACAAAATTGACTCGTCGGAACTTGCTGTGAATCCAACAGGAAAATTCTTCCATTCTCTAAACCCACTACAACCCGGTTTATTCGATGTAGATTGACCAGAGACACGACAGCACAAGGCTGCATTGGCTCCATACAATAGGAGAATTTCAGGCTGCAGTCTATTGCATTGAAACCATATATAATTCCCTTTGAATCTCCGCACCAAATGGAAGAGTCCACTACGCAAATTGAAGTCAGTTTTATCAATGAAGAAGTGGGAGTTTTTGATTTTGATTGGGTCGTGATCTTTGGACACATTATTCTCTGATATTGATGCCATCCCTTTATACCGTTCAATAGCAACAAATCAATTCGTGAGTTGGTACAAGGTAACCATAGTTCATAGGACAGGCAATCATCTGAAATGTAAAAAAAAACATTTATAGTAGTCGCAGGATTGAACAAATTCCTTCCAGGTCATTTTCCCCATTTGCAGTTATAAATCCTCTATAATTTCTTCAGTTCGGTTGAATAATCACATAGTACTGATCTTTCGCTTAAAAATTAAATCATTTTCTTTTCTTGTGTCATATGCGTTGTCTGATTTCTTTGCCGTAAATACTTGAATTCTGGATATATCAATTTTTCAAATTAAAAATTTCCAAAAATTCAACTCACTTCAGTCCGTTAATGGGATAACTTGTAAATTTAATTTAAACAACTTAAGTCCGTCTCGCAAAATTTGTAAGAAATTTATGCAAGACCAAATACAGCATTGTATATCACAATTATCTTTTAACTTCGAAAACCAAAAACCAGGTATAAACACGCTATAGTCCAAAAATGATACGTTGAAAATAGAGAGGCCTTGCAAATAACCATTCTTTGACAATGAAAAAGAAGGTTTTTGTACAAATTTTTCTTCGAAAATTTCTTTAAACAAATAAGGTCCTCTAAGCGTTTCCCAATGTGACCATATAAAACCCTATCTTATGTGTTTTATAATTCTTGTATGTTCAATTCAAATCTAACGTTAATCTTTATACATTCATTATATTAACAAAATAACAATTATTCCTTACCTTCAATATTGACGACTGGAAAACTGGCCACATCCACCACACTTCCATTGTGACTTAATGAAACTACATCGTACATATGGGTGAACTCAGGTGCACTGGCGATTGAGACGATTTGACTTGCAGAAGGTCTATTTTTGGGTTGTTGATCCCAACAAAGAACCATCAAATCAAGGCAATACGACGGGAAATGGGTTTCTCTTTCCGTCAACACCGGTCTTCCTCCTTCTAAAATGCATTCCTTGACCGCTTCATGGCCTTCAAACGGTTGTCTTAGAGTAATCAGCTCATAAAGGAACATTCCAAAAGAGAAACAGTCCACCTTTTCCGTGTACTCCTCCTCTCCATTGTGTCTCATAATCTCCGGAGCCATAAATCCTTCTGTTCCACCAAAACCCTTCGCTCCAGATGGCAAAGTAACTCGACTGATCCCATAATCAGCTATTTTTATATGCACCAAATTACTGGGATGATCCCTAGTGTGCGGTTCTGGAAAGTCCCAGACGAGCACATTTTCCGCCTTCAGGTCCCTGTAAATGACGTGTCTCCGGTGAAGGTACTCCATAGCGCGGGCTGCTTGCAAGACCAAGGACTGGAAGCAATAGGGTCCAATTTTGGCTCCACTTCGACGATAATGCCTTAAAACACTATCTAAAGCTCCTTTGGGTGCCAAGTCGAGGACAAGGGCAAGAGGCTGGGTACAAACGCCAACCAGAGGCACTATGTTAGGGTGTTTAAGGGTCAATAAAACAGCCAGTTCCTGCCTAGCCGTGCAGTAAGCTTTGCATGAGTGTTGCAGAGGATCCCTTTCCCATTTCCCCAAAGCAGCCTTATAAGCAATCAATGCGCTCTCTTTGGCCCTCGACCCCGGAGGAACTGGCTGCAACATCTTCATCGCCACTGGTAACAAATTCTTCGATCCTCTTGTCAAACATGTAGCTTTAAAAACAAATCCAAACGCTCCTCGACCCAAGAGATGACCTTTGGAAATGTCCTCCGATCTGATCAAGTAGTGATCCGATAAATCTAGGAAAATCTGAAACGATAATGAAAGTTTATTAAAAACAATTTTATCGTTGTCTCAAAAATACATAATTTGAAATCCACAATTATGAAAGTCCAACTACTCAGTAAAGATTAAAATTAGAATTTTAATAAGGAATTTGAAAGATATTTCACTTCTTCAGAGCGAGGCTTATAAATTATTAATGGTTGGATTCAATTAAGAAATTAATAAGAAATCTAATTATATTTTATATAGATACTGTCGAAAACCCGTTGGTTGAGGTTGAGACCTCTCATGATCCTTACAGGAATTGAAAGGGTATTTTTTTTATATAGATACTAGTTGACTCGGCAAGTGGCCCTGCTATTTTCATTATTTCTAGGAAATATTTTTGAGTTTAATAAAATATAGCTAAATTTGTTTGTGGGTTGATGTTATGAGTAAAGTGATGTTTTACNTCATGATCCTTACAGGAATTGAAAGGGTATTTTTTTTATATAGATACTAGTTGACTCGGCAAGTGGCCCTGCTATTTTCATTATTTCTAGGAAATATTTTTGAGTTTAATAAAATATAGCTAAATTTGTTTGTGGGTTGATGTTATGAGTAAAGTGATGTTTTACAACGACTTATGGTCTATTACAGTTATATTTTATGATGATTAGCCATCAATTTATATCGGGTCTTCATGTCTCATGGCTTTAAATTATAATAGACTAGGTATTTCGACTTACGCTGTTCTTAAAAAAAGGTTATAAAATTAAGAGTGGCTCACTTTTCACATTTAGGAGTACAAAAAATAAAACTTAATATTTTAACAAAATCGGTAAAGCGGTTTGAGATGAACTATCAATCTTATATAACATTAATAGGCCTAACTACTATTAAACTAATTTTAATGATATTTTAATTGTTTCTATAGTTTGAAATACATCCTGGTTCTCTTAGAAAAGATATGATATCTTCCGTTCTATACTCGTAGAAAGGTTTTTGATCAAAGTTCTAGAACTGTTTAATATCTACTTACAATATCTGGAGTGATAAGCTTTAATTCCACTTCAGCATGAACTGGGCAAGTAACAGATTTCCTATCATAGGCCGCCAAAATGCATTCTTCCACCATCCAGCAATAATTTGGCGGAGTCTGATTTTCCGGAGAAGGAAGAGTCGCACTAATAATTGGATGTCCCTCAACAGAAGTGGCTCTTGACGAACACGCTGAGTCTGGCCCCACTCCAGAATCCCCATCAGACCATCCCAACGAATCTTGAGACTTCCTACTCGTTCCTTGTAAAATGGCTGGCAACTCATTCAATCCCATCGAATCTCCAAACTCTTTCCTCTCCACACTTAATCTCTTTGTCGCCATTTTTTCCACAGCACTGAACTTTGGTTTTGGATTATTATTCTGACTGTTTCTCTCGTCAGTTCTTAAAAGACACTTGGGACAGGGGACCAATCTTGTAACCAGGAATCTTCCTTCTGAAGTGTGAACAAATCTGGTCCCTAAAGTCGGATACCAGTCCTCTAATAAAATATCAATATGATCAACGGTTAGAGCTATTAACTGGGTCATTGATTGAGTATTTATTTCAAACTCTTGAACATCTTCCACCAAGTCCGACTTCTTTTTCAGTCCAAGGGAGTTAAAGGGGAAAACTATTTCCAAAATACTGGTTGCATTCATTTCAATATCACACCAAACTCCCTCTTGTTTCAATTTAAATCTGTTCAAAGCATTTCTGTACGGAGAATAAGGACAAGAGGATGGAACTTCTCTCATTTTAAATATTAGGGTACTTCCATAATACAGAGACATTCCACTTTGCCAAACAGTCCATTGAGAAGAAATACTGTTAAAAGTCTGAGAAATTTTCTCAAGATCACTATTTCCAGACAATTCTTGGTGGAAAGGATAAATATTCCTCAACGACTCTATAACTTGATCATCAGCCAAAATCCTTGTTATCAATCTCGACCAGAACCCAGAGGGAAAATAGGACATTAACAAAAGTCTAGAAATAGCCTTTTGAGGTTTAGGAACAGTAATTATTTCATATTCCAAATCCTCCAACTTCTCCACGCTTGGACTGGAAGTCATGTCTCCATAGAAATTGGGCGAAACATTTAGAGGTCTTCTTCTATTTCTCATTCCCCATCCACCTCTAGACCTGGCCGCAATTTTAATTGTAGTCGGCCCTTGTCCATTTCTCGACTCTTCAGATTCTGGCAAGAGAGACGGAATCAACAGGAATCTCGTATCCCAGGTTAAAGCCACTTCAAATTTATTCAACAAACTCACAATATAATTTCTATTATCATTTCCAGTCGCACTCAATTGAGAATTTTTAAAAACCAATTGCAAATCCTCCATTTTCATGGTTCCGTTCCTGACAAAGGGGTTTATTTCCCTTACAGTCACCACATGGGCCAGCATATCACAGAGCCACTGAGGGTCCAAAAAGTACATATCCCTCAATGTAGCGTCATCGTAATGGAGAAGAACTCCATTGTCGTGGAGGAACATCGTAGCCTGATTTAGTTCCGAAGAATCACGAAACTTTTTATAATTTCTCACTTGCATTTCCTGGGTGACCATATTTTTATACTTTTCAGCATCTAAAACTGGATCAATATTGACCTGTTTTAAAGTCTGAACAATTGATCCAACACAATCTTCTAAAGCCAAATAACTTGCTGGGACTTTTTGATGCAGTAACAATTCCTTCGATCCTGGAGATCTTAAAGAGAACGCTGTATCGTAGATCAGGTTATAGAGTAGTTTAATATTATGTCCAGATTTACAGCTGACTTCTATAGAGTCTAACACTCGTGGTAATCCCATTTTTTCTGCATCGGGAATAGCTATAAAACGGTCTCTAATTATAGACTGTAGTTCCTCTGCTTTTTTAGCTGGAAAACTCTCTCCAACAGCATCGTAATGAGTTCCCACTATTATCACTGGAGAATTTGGGGCTCTGGCTTGGATATTTCCCAACCACTGTAAAACTTCAGCCAATCCCCTTCTTCCATCAATAATTTTCCACAACACTAAATAAAGACTTCTTTTTGAGAGAAAATATTGATGAGTTGCGTAATATTCTTTCTGTCCTCCAAAGTCCCACGTTCTAAACACCACTGGTCCATGGGAAGAGTAATTTCCACGGGTCTTTTTCTCACAAACCCAATCTCCGATATCCACTCCCACCGTTGAAATATTTTTATTTGCCAAAGCTTTATTTTGACTCGAACCAGATTGAGACGAATTTTTATGCCCAACTCTTGTCGTCCAGTGGTCATTACCTCCCCTTTTCCTATTGCCTCGATTCGACATTCCACTCCCATCTTGCCTCAGCTGCTCCAAAAGACTTGTCTTTCCAATCCCCTGAACGCCAACCACCATCAATTTCATCCTCGCATACAGCCTTGCATCTTCATAAATACTCTTCAAATATCCAATAATGTCCATCGTTTTGTACTTCTTACTCTCAATCATTGATTTCAGGGGATCTTGCAAAGAACACCCTCTCGTGTTTAAGTTCCATAACCTCGACAAAAGACCCATATGCGATGGAAGCTCAGAAATGTCCACATTCCCGCTTATATTCAACACACTCAAATTAGCCAACTCGTGAATAGACACAGGAATCTCCTTCAGACAATTATTACTTATGTCCAACATGGAGAGATTCGGGAAAATTATTCTTGATTTGGAAACTCCTACCAAGTTCCAGTCCGTATCCTCCTCAGAATCACATAAAGTGGCTATATCGTCCGTGGATAATTGAATCCGAGTCAGAAGATTGTCAGCCAAAATAAGTGTCCTCAACGCTTCCAGTCTTAAATGTCGTCGATGACTGTAAAGAAGTTAAAATTTAGAATCGGTTAGAAATAAATGTAACTGAAAAATATAATGGAGGTTTGTTCAAAAAGTACCGAGAATTTTAAAATTTTGCGGCCTTAATACATTTAGGATTGGGAGTATGATTAAAGAAGAAGAGTGAAGCGAGAGGATGTTGGGTTCTATGTGACGATGAAAAGAGAGTAAAGTGAATTTCATATAACCTTAATAATTTTGTGAAATAAATACCGATTTAATCTATAAAACAGTTGTTCACATTCCCCTATCATTTGTACATACATATATTTGTAGTTTTCTTTGTACTGATATATTTGTCCTGAATCTTCTAAATTTCAGGAGCATAGCATGATTAGTTTGGCTTTTGAGTGATAAAAAGGTAAGCCATTTTCTGTACAATCGGTGATTTTCTGTTAATATTTCATATAGAAGAGCAGTACAATGCCAAATTCAGTATTCAGTATTCAGTATAGGCTT
>JXOV01041555.1:0-12114 GCA_001014945.1 Clogmia albipunctata
TATCGGCCTTGTTGTATAAATAACTATTATTTAAAAAGAAGTCTGTTATAGCCAGAATATATTAATGCGATTAGAACTTTTTACAAAAAATTGATTTAAGGTGTTAACAGTAATTCTTAATATGTATAAACAAAATGTTTGTAGAAGTAAAGGCGGCAAATATTTGAAGAGTTCTGTTATTAGCAAACATTCAAACAATTCACTAAATACTTAATGTTGAAAGCATAATAAAATGAAATTTTATTTAATTATTGTGTTATATTCAAATTTACATAATCAAATAATCTCTTTACATAAAAAATTAATAAGAAAAAAATAAAAATTCTAAGCATTTACGATGTTCACATGTTGTAACGAACTTGAATCGAAATGCAAGCTCGAAAGCCGAGACAAAGCTTTGCGAAAACAATGCCGTTTACCGACCTTGACAATGATTTTGCTCTCCATACAATTTTCCGATAATAAAATGTGCTTTTCAGATTTTGCCAAGCCCGACTGAGTGGAATAAGTCTGTTTGTTCGGATTTGCTGAAAAATCTTAAGTCAGAGATATGTTAATCTGTGAAATGCCTTTTGCCTATAAACAACGAGCTTATCCCATCCCGAAGGTGTGATTTGTAGACTCTATAAATCGGCTTTATCATTAACTTGCGTTTTTATCATTGACCTGGATTATAAATATAGTCCAACTATCTTGGTATCGGAAATTGCATCAGGGATAATTGATTCGTTTTTTCGGTTTCAATAATCTGTTGAACTTGACAAAGACATGGCCAGCGATAAAAAATGAAAGTTGCGCAATTATTTCAATTTCTGCTTTACATTTATTCACTGGTCAGGTTGTGTGATCTGTCTGAACAGTTAGATGTACACTTTCGTTTTCATCTCTCTGCCATTTGATTTTGTTGCAATTTTCCAATGCAAACAACCCGTCTCCTTGCAAAACTCATCTCTTCGCAAGCAGCAACTGGATGCTGGCAAAATATTTGCACTTTTCATATATTATCGGGTGTCGCTGGCAAGATAATTAGTGTTTGCTCAGCCCCACATGCCAATGTATTCTCTATGACTGCAAAGATGAGTACGAGATTACAATTTGGGATGCTGGCTGCCAGATAAATACTGTCTCTCCCACGGTTCGGTTATAATCTGATAATTGCTAGTGTTAATAAACTATTAGGCTCTGTTCAAACAGTGATTTTCGTGGTTGCCTTTAAGTTGATATCTGATTTGAATTTGGGGGGTCAATACCGCTTAACCACCATGAGACAAGTGAAAAATCGACGGTTCGAAGGTTGTATTGTGTGCGAATTTATGGAAGTATGAATTTTTGAACAATCATGACTAGAATTGCAATTATTTTTCGAAATTGTATTTATAGCTTATAAGAGTAATTAAGTTTTATAATGTTGTTCGAAAGGTTAATATATAACAAGTGATAAAAATGGTCTTCTTTTTATTTTAATAATTAAGAATTAAAATTTGTAATTTATATTAGCATAAATTAAATAATGCGAAACCAATCACAATTATACAATAAAGGGGTTAAATAACATACATTTTGTTCAGATAAAAAGTTTGTAAATGTGATCAACTAAAATAGTTTACTTTAAATTAAATAACTAATATATATATATATATATATATATATATAATAAACTCTTAAGTATTTAATTTTTATAATAAATATATAATTTTATAATTAATGTACATTCTTTATTTTTTGCCTTTTATGCACTTTTAAACCGGTTTATAAAGTTTTGTTTTGTGCAGATTTTATTCAACTCTTTATGAATTTTTTGATTTGGAAAAAATAATAAAACTCAATTTTTCAAATTCCTATGGTTAAGATATCGAATGAGTATTTAATAAATAATTATATTAATTAACGAATCCAGTCACGTAACAATAAAAGAGAATTATATATTAATTATTTGAATTTTAACTCTTTCATTTTATGTGACAATTATATGGAAATCCTGTCCGCTTTAGTAAAAGAAGATAATTTTATTATGAAATACCGTTCGTTTATAAAATAACTATTTAATTGAAATTTATTATTATTTGCTTCAGTTGCAATGCAAATCAAATATAACCGGTGGTAAAGTGATTAAAACGAAGAAAAAAAAACATTTGAACCTGTATTTGAAACTGTAAAACTTAACACAAGTTCATTTGAAATAATCTACCAGATTTGCGTGTCAAATTGTTTGGTAATTCATTATAAAATTCTTATTTAATTATTTATTTGCGTCATCTGGAGCATCTTTTAATAACAACCAATTTTATCAAATAAAAATGCAATGGTTTTTAAATTGGAGAGCAATCGTATGTTTTTCTTGAAAACCAAAAATCTCTATAATAAATATTGTGTATCAAATCAAATCTGCAAATATTAAAAAATCAACAAAGAATTTATAATTATCTTATCTAAGAATAATCTTGAAATCACCAGAAAACCTGACGTGGGTTTGTTACGCCAGGTCAGTTTATTTGCACTAATAAATACCTAATTTAATACACCTAATTTTTCCGTTTCTTTTTGTAATAAAATGTATTAATTGAATGGAAATTGCTTTCGTTTTTCCGAAAATTTTTTTACATCAATTAAAGAATTGCTTTTAAAAGAAAAAAATTGATAAGCAAAATTTTATGCTTAATTGGCAATATTGTTGACTTAATATCCCTAAAGCAATTTACAGAGATTTCAAAGAAAGTAATCTAAAGAAAATATTAATAAATATTTGCTATATAGAAAATTGTTATTGAAAATAGAATGGATCATATTTTTCCAAGCGTTATCTCATTATTGGGTTAATAAACATAATTAGATTAAATTTTATTTCTTTGTCTTAACAACGTTTTGCCATTGGCAACAATTTGTAAAAGAAATGTTAATTGTAAAATAAATCCACACCATAATAGTAGCAAAGTATTAATTTACTAGAAAGAACAAATAAAAAGAGCTTAGCTGTTATGTTTTCATAAATCAATCATGAGATCATAGCAGATTGGTGTAATCTCTATGGTAATTTATATTTTCTAGTAAATTCCTTTTTCATAATTATAGTGGTGTTAATCATCTGGAATTTGACTTTCATGAAAGATAAGTGGACCTAGATTTCCACTTGTAGTGTGTCAATATTTGGAAAAACATTTTCGTGTTTATATTTGATTACATTTCTCAAGATTGTTTATTCAAAATGAAGTACAGTTCAATGGAACTTGCGATCTGAAATTCAGTTGATAGTAAATGGAATGTATCACGCATTATTACGTCCTTCATTGAACTCATTCATAAACACCCACTCATTCATTTATTCACCAAATACTAATCTCCGGTTGTTGACACTCTTTCGCTCCCCAGGCGGCGCTTTTGGCGTGCGTCACTTGCAGACGTTCTTCCTGTTCCTCTGCCTCACGATTGCCTATGCGATGCGTGTCAATTTGTCGGTGGCGATTATCGCGATGGTGGATCGGAACGCCACCAATCCCAACTTTGAGGAGTATCAATGGAACGAGAACACCCAGTCGGTGATTCTGAGTAGCTTCTTCTGGGGATACATTTTCACTCAGATCCCGGCCGGCAAATTGGCGCAGAGGTACGGCGGGAAGATGATGCTCACCTTCACGATGAGCATCTGCTCCGCGCTCAACATCCTGATGCCTTTTGGCGCGAAATGGGGCGACTGGAAGGTGGTGGTGGCCTTGAGGGTTATGCAGGGTCTGTGCCAGGGATTCATCTTCCCCTCAACTCACACCCTGCTGTCCAAGTGGGCACCTGTTGAGGAGCGGGGCAAGCTGGGAACGTATTGTTATTCAGGTGGGGAAGCACTAAATGCCAGGATTATGAATAGATTAATGATGCTTACACGTGTTTCTTGATCCGATTTCTCTCTTTCATTTCCTGGGACGTGCTGCAGGATGTCAAATGGGAACAGTGGTCATGCTCTCAGCGAGCGGATTCATCGCCTCTTCTTTCTTGGGCTGGCCCAGCATCTTCTACATTTCGGGAACGGCTGGTCTACTGTGGTCTGTTCTCTGGTTTGCCTACGGTGCAAATTGTCCGGCTGATTTCAAGAACATTTCCGTGGAGGAGAAAACTTTTATCGAGAAATCGTTACAGAGCAGCAATAAAGCGGTAGAGGTGAGAAACCATTCACATTGTAATTGTGACTTTTCATTAGTTTAATTTCAATTTTAATGTCTAAATTGTTCTGAAATAATTTATGATTTTAATACTTATTACTTCGTTTAATTTACTAAGTTAATTTATTGACCATATATGAAATATTTAGTTAATTAAATCATCCTTTTAATATGATATATTTCATAATACATATTTTGATTGACATATTATCATATTAGTATAATCGTAATGGTCAACAGTGTGGTCTAATCATATAGTACTCATACAGTGATTTTGGTGAGAGCTATTAAGAATGGCAAATTCCATAAAATGGCTATTTAATTCCAGGGATCAAAAGTGAGCCATTCTACTCCTTGGTTACAAATATTCACCTCGATGCCTTTCCTATCTCTGATGATAGTCCACTGTGGCCATAATTGGGGCTTCTGGACACTGCTGACAAAGATGCCCACTTATATGAAGACCGTGTTACACTTTGATATCAAAGAGGTATTTGTTCGTTGTGCAATAACCTGACGCAGCTAGTTTTAAGTGGATCATTTCAGAATGCCCTTTTGTCGTCGCTTCCGTATCTGGCGATGTTGATCATGGGAATTATATTCAGTCACCTGTCACAAATAATCGAAACAAAGAAACTGGTCCGACTGAGCGTATGTCGGAAGCTGTTCAACTCCATCGGCCACTACATTCCGATGCTGGCGCTCATCGGCCTGGCCTACGTCACTCAGGACCACGCCAGCTGGGCGGTGGGCCTCCTGACCTTGGCCGTCGGAATCAATGCCGCCACTTACCTGGGTTTCCAGGTGAACCACATCGACTTGGCTCCCAATCACGCGGGCGTCCTCATGGGAATTACGAACTGTGCCGCCAACATCATGTCCATAATTGCGCCCCTCGTCGTCGGATTCATCGTCACTGAGTCGGTAAGAAGAAAATTGGATTTTGTAACGCGGGAATAACCCTTTGGGAGTTTTGTTTATTCAAAGTGGTGAATTTTTAAAATAATAATGAGCATTAAAAATAGGAACAATAATACTATAATAATTGGGTTCAATGTTATTATTATCTAAGGTCATTGTTAAAACTAAAAATTAAATTGAAACGAAAAAAAAACAATAGAGTTGACAAAATTGATTAGAACAGATTTAGAGTTAATATGATTAGCAATTTACTGATGATATAGTGATTTAAAAATAATAATAATTTTGAATAATTTTTTTAAAACGTTGATTTTTACAATTTTTCACAATTGAACTATTTTAATTTTTGTTTTGCGGATTAAAATATATATGAACATAAGCATGGAATCAACATTTTATTTTTGCAGTTTGGAAATTTTGCACATTAATACCCATTATAAAGGACTAAATTTGCTATACTTATGTAGGATTTGTGAAAATGGACATTTTATATCGGATTAATTTGTTTGTATATTTCATTTCAAGTAATACTATTGACCCATTTGTGATTTAAAATATATATTTATTTGAGTTTTGCGCACAATTTCGTCTGATCTGTGTTGTGACATATTTTTAATTTATTTGATTATTGTTTTTGCTAAAATTGTTTACTGAATTTAATTTTGAATCGTGTTTTTAATTTCCTTTTTAGGGGAATGTGTACCAATGGCGGCTAGTATTCTTCATCTCCAGTACTGTGTACCTTCTTGGCAATACATTGTTTATTGTTTTTGGAAAGTCTGAGATTCAGCCTTGGAACGAGCCGAAGAGGAAAGTTTTCGAGATTGTCAAAGTGCCAGAAATTCACACCAACTTTGGTACATTTGAGCGAAATACTTGACTTTGATCAACTTACTAAAGTAATTTCCTCTTTCCTCCCAAAAAATCACGTTGCTCTGGCAATCGAACATTCTAATTTCAGAAAAACCGGGAATCGATTTGGAAGCCGGAGAAGATAACAACTTATCGTCTAGATAGAGCCGCCAGTTGCACCATTACTCCGCCCCCAATTCCATTCCAATCATACAGGTTGTAATGTCCCACAGCAGCAACGATTGCACACCAATAAGTTGTACCCATCTTGAAATCAAGGTGATGTGATTATCTTTCTTCGTTTTCTTCTTATTTTTATAATGGATTAAGCTAAGTTATTTGATTAAGGCGAGACTCAGTCAGTTGTTTATCTGATTTGTTCCTAAATGTACTCGTAGATTAAGTCTGTAATTTATTTATTTGACCCGATGCTATAAATAAATGCAATGTATTTTTAAACCATTTTACCCGTTATTTATTTCCATGGAAACATGTCATCTTTTCTAAGAAAAAGGTCTTGCGTATTTATTGGGAACAGGGCGAGGGAGAGTTAGAGCGGAACAATGATTCATTAAAGATGGTAAATATTTTCGTTGGAATTGCAGAAATGCCATGACATGATTTTAGAACTGATTGAAGGTGTGCATAATATAACATCATTAATTTCCAGCGTGATTGCTGCAAAAAACCTGTTGTGCGATGTTGACTCTAAACGACATTGGCACTTCTTGTTTTCTAGTTTCCAAAGACCAACCAAGTGAAAATTTCATATTTTGCTGCAAATTACTAATGTGAAGGTTAGACTTGTGTAAATATTAACAAATCAAACATGATTCCTAATAAATAATACATATTTATCAGTCGGTTATCTATTTAGTTTATTGTTAAACTATATCAAACGGGAACTATATTTTATATGTGAAATCATAGAGCTTTATTATAGAAAAACTCGTTTCCTTTAGTCTAATTTTCGAATGATTTTATTTTAAAAATTACCCCTAGAAAATTATAATAAACCGAACAATATAAAATCAGTAAAAGGTTAAACCCTAATTTATTGCAGAAAATATTGTTTTTTTAAAATTATTTTTTAATATAGGTAATAGAAGAGCAGTTGTGAAAAAAACTGGGAATCCAAAAGCAAGTCTGTGTTACCTTGGTAATCTAAAAGGATGAGTATGATAAAATAAATGTTTTATATTATGAAATAAATACCATTGTCTCCCGAGGATAATTAACGTCTTGAAATTGAGTAATTGTTATGAACAATGCTCATCATTGTCGCAAATTTACTTTCAAACAATGAATTGGTTCTTAGTTAAACTAACCGTAACCTTGTGTTTTAATGATTTTATTTTCCAAAATTATCCACACCTAATATAAATCTATTACACAATAGAATTAACATAATCTAGAAGATGATAACAACTGAAGATTGAGAAATATTAAATTGATATATAGCTTTTTAACAATCATATTTTATTGTTTTATATGTATGTGATTATTTTTTAATTATTTAAATGTGTTAACTAGCATTCGATTCTGAATTATAATGAAAGCATTGTTTCAGATATTTACAATTTGTTATTAAATCAGAATCTTGAAACGTGAATAATTTATTTTTCTTTACTTTTTGGGAACATAGGTTTCGTTTAGACAGTTATTGTATTATCTTATGATATTGTATGATATGAGCATTAAATGCATAGAATAATTATATTTTAACAAGATTGCATTAAAAAAGTTTTATACATAAGGTTTTAAGCAGCCTATATTTTTTTAAATGTTATTTGACTTCTCATTTCCAAAGCAATATTTAAATTTCGGTTTTCCAAATCTCATTTAAATTATTACATATTCACTGAATAAATTTAAGTAAAAACCCATCTTCTTTAATTTTAAATTTTAAATTTTAATATTTATAACGGGAACAATTGTTAACAATAATTTTTTCTTATGTAAAATTTACAAAACATGTTTTTAAGACAAATGGTTTAAAAACATACCCAATTTTAAGAATCCAATTGAATGTTAATATTCCTTTGTACCATAAAACAGGTACATTGAGAAAAACTCTTTCATCTTAAGGGAAAGGAAAAACTCAATTTTTTTAAATTAAGAAAAGTAATATTGTTGTTCTTGGAATTTTGTCTGGTACTCTCTGTTTTGATATAATTGAGAAAAACTTACGGTTCGTTCAATTTCGCAGAAACTAGGTAAACCTACTTCATTGATGAAAGACATATTTGAACAAGAATGTTTGTACTCGTAGTACGAAATATGTCTAAAATAATTACATTCTTGACTGTGTTACTGAGAATAGAATATATGGAAATAATTGTGCAAAAAATGCACAATTTGTTGTTTTAAATTCATTAATCTAGTTCAAGTGAACTCTTTGAAGGGGTACTTAGATAAAATTCTTTTTAATTAGGCCACGTGCGATAAAATGTGATTTTCTCAATGTTTATCTTCAATTAAATATTTGCTCAGGTTCCCAACCTATTCCAATATTGTTAAGTGTTTTCTTGCTGATTATTTGCATTTATTGCTTTTGAAGAAGTTGGATACAATGCGTTAATATTTTATCAACAGAGTGTACAATAGTCTGAAAATAATCCCACTCTTTACCTTACCAATATTGCCCTGGGACAAAGTCGGAAAAATGTTTGGTTCAACTTGAATTTATTAACAAACACCTATATAATTTCTACAAAATACATTGCAAATTGGTTCTAATGATTTTGTATTTGCAAAATAGAGAGACACAAAGACGAAGATGTTGGTTGGTTGGTGAGACGGGTGTTTGTGGGACAGAGGAGGGTCTGCTGTTGTTGTAAAAGTTTGTCGGTTCACAAAGTTGAAAATCGTGGGGGATGGGATCCGATTTCACAGTTCATCTATAGAAAAATTAATTAATAGCTGGCCGGTGTCGTTTCCGTTTTTATGAAATCGCGTCGGTGTCGTCCCAGCCATTTTGCCTGGTGATTAATCTAAGGCTCCTCTTCCTCCTCCTGGAGCCGCAAGATGTCCGCCTTGTTCATGAAATAATAGCTGGGTTGGCGTCCCTTCAAATCCTTGGCCACTCTCTTGGCGCCGTTCTTTACCAGAATCCGGCTGATCAGTTCCACACCTCCCACCCCCATCGCGTAATGCAGAGGAGTTCGCTCCAACTGGTGATGATATGGATTTGATTGGAAATAAATTGAAAATTAGTGATGAGACGCGTGTTTATAATACCATCAAATTGTGAATGACGTCCAAATTTAATAATCACACAGACACAATATCGTTATTACGTACATTATCTCCGATTTTTAAAGTCTGTCGAAAAGTTTTGCCGATATAATCCACCGCCTCCTCGTTCTCCTTCAGAATGGCGACATGAAGAGATGTGCGACCTGTCAATGGATATAATGACAAAGTTCAATGCGACACCCGAAGAAGCAAAAAAACAGCACAACGACTTTATTTCTGTGCTTACCGAAATAATTTTTTGCGCGTGCCAATTTAGATCCATCTGACTGCCCTAAAATCGATTTAGCATCATCTAGATTGCCTTCCCGAATGGCTTTGTGCAAAGCCTCTCGCTTTTCCTGAAACAATACAAATTCGAATTTATCTTAGACACGTGAGTTCGATCCCATTTTGCATCCACCAAACCTCTAGCTCTGGCAGCGACTCCAGCAGGCGAATCAGTTCGGTGTGGTTTCGGTTTTTGGCCACGGTTAAGACGTTGTTGTTGTCCGTATCGGTGATGTCCAGCATATGGTCGTAGCCGTCGTTGAAGAGGTTCTGAAAGGATTCGACGTCGCCACGAGCCGCCAAAGATATCACATACCGGTCAATCTCCTTCGCATTGCTGGGCTGACCAGCCTGCAACGCCACATCCCGAGGAGTCCTGTAAAGCTCGTCCCTGTACGCAATGTTCACTCCAGACTCTTCAATCAGCTGAATCAAAGCATTCCTTCCATGACTTCTGGCACANCAAAGATATCACATACCGGTCAATCTCCTTCGCATTGCTGGGCTGACCAGCCTGCAACGCCACATCCCGAGGAGTCCTGTAAAGCTCGTCCCTGTACGCAATGTTCACTCCAGACTCTTCAATCAGCTGAATCAAAGCATTCCTTCCATGACTTCTGGCACACGCAAAATGTAGCATACTTTGTCCGTGTTCATCCTGATTGGGATTATATTATATAATTGAAATACAAATTTAGTGACTATCTGTAGAAAACTTGGTATTTGTTGGAAATTGAATAATTCATATAAACGAAGACATTTAAAGCCTGTTTCCCCCAATATTTATTTGACATGTAATTTTTTATTGGTTTATGATGTTTGCAAACTTTTTAAGAAAGAAAACGTGTATTGATTTTTTTCTCATCAAATCTAGACAGATGAGAGTACTCAGAGATTCTTATCTGTCTAGATTTTATTGTAAAACAGATATTTTGAAACCATTTGTCTATAATAAAGGGCTTTAAAGATTCAGTACAAAATAATATCTTAAATTCTTATTGAGGTATATATTAGGATTTGTTAGAAATTTAACATAATTTTGCCAATTTTGAATCGTATTATACCATTCTAAATGCTTAAGGATATTTAATCATAAAATATTTTTAACAGTTTTGTTAAATTAGCATTTCTTCTATATTTCGACCTTTACTTGAATTACATAATTGAATTACAAACACAATTCAAAAATTGAACCTATGTCCAATTTATTGCGTATTATACTTTAAACTATAATATTGTGCATAGCTAATGAATCAATTAAAACAAAAATTTCCATAAATATTTTGAGCTGGTTTCTAAGACTTAATTAATTTGATTTTCTTCGACAATTACGCGTATATCCTGGAGCTTAATCAGGCAAATAAATTTTGCTAACGAACAATAACGATCAAAACAAGAATGATTGAAGCGAGTCATAATAATTCGCAGTTAATATTAAATTAGAGAGTACTTACCCGGTCCAGATTCAAATTTCCGTTGTCCTCCAGCTCTTCCGGAGATGGAGAAGGAATTGGCGTCGTGAATCCATTCGTTTTGGCAGTCACGTTGTTTTTTACCACAGGCTTGGTTGGCGGCTGGCTTTGGCTGTGATTCTGAAACACTTCAACTTGTTTAGCCTCATCTGGCAAGTTCTCGCCCTGAAAGAGCGAAATCATCAACAATTTGCAATCCTCTTGGCCTCCACCATTTGATTTAATTTACATTCTTCTTCTCCCCGCCATCATTTCCATAATTCTGTAGAAAGTTGGCCAAGAAAATAATCGGATTTTCTGGTCGTTGGTTCGCAACTTCAGTTAATCCTTTTATTAAAGGGTCGCCCAGGGCTGATGTCGAATTAGCAGAAGGAACAATCAAAATCAATGTTTTGCCAGTGTTATTAAGTAGCATTCTGACTTACTCGTGGCCAGATATCTGCCCTCCTCCGTCTTGAAAGGGGACACTTCCAATGGAGTAAACTCTTCTAGCTCCTTGACTGCTTCACGTGGCTCTGATTTAACTCTGGTCGTGCTGTTTAATTTCCTTTCCGCCCGGGATTGTCTATCTGTAAATGAGAAAAAATATACCATTAAAATTAAGTCCTTAAACGATTTATTTTCGAGCAAATCGACTCAAAAATTGCACGTGTTCCAGTTAATATAAAATATAAATCGATGAATTGGAAAACGGTTCTCAGTCTGGTCCGTTTAGCGAAAAATTGATATTTTTGTCATAATAAAAACTCGAATGATAAACACAAAAAATTGACGTTCTATATCTAGGGGAGGATAACTGCTAAATAAATAAATTGGTTGAAATTAAAAATTGCTTGGAATTATTTAAAATATCATTGTTGGAAAGATTCTGTTCGAATATGTATCATTTTATTGCATAAATTAGTTAATAAATTGCCAAAAGTTCCAAGTTAAGTTTTGAATACAATGAAGCATGAGTGAATTATTTATTTTATTTTAATTAAATTGAAATGTGAGTGAAAATAACATAGAATGAATAAATAAGCATTCGCAAATATTTAATGGCAATCTCTATGTGAAGCAAAAGAATTATAAAATTAAAATAGGCATGCAAGGTCAGAGTTGGAAAACAGGATTTAAGAATCAAAATAAAGTGTTTGTGGAAATGTCAAAGAAATTTAATTGATAATTAGTTTTATGCATTTTTGTAACTTAAA
>JXOV01041582.1:0-11317 GCA_001014945.1 Clogmia albipunctata
GAAAGATGTGTCGTCAGCATATGTGGCAGATCTTTATAAATGAGAATAAATTTGTTTTTGCTAAAAAGAAGGGATGATGATGGTGGTGGTTGTTTAAATTATTTGGGTAACTTATTTTATTTTGTTGATGTTGCTTGTCGTAGGTAAAACACATTTCTCAATGTTCAATGAGAGCAAAAAGCGCCAAACTGAAAATTTTATATCTCTTATCAGCTTTATACCCCAGTCCCAAGTTTCGACAATTTTCTCCCCCTCCCCAACTGTTGGTTGTTCCCTTATATCTTTCGCTTTAGATCGCCACAAAAACTCTTTAGCAACAAAAAATATTAATTTGGTTTATGGTTTTCTTGTTCCCTTTTTCTACCGTTTTTTCTGTCCTAATGTTTTGTTTTTGTTCTACTTTGCTCCGTGCTCCACAATCAGAAGTGGCACATAATAAAGTTCTTCTGCTCGGCTTCAAACAGCTCCCAGGGATGGATTATAAAGAATTCCTTCGTCAGTTTTAATCGGTTTGAATTGTGAAATGGAATCAGCAGAGAGAGGATGTCCTGAACTGGAGGTGAACCAAGCTTTATAGCTATAAAAAGCCAAACCAGAACAAACACACAGACGAAAAAAATCACATTGCCGTTGTTTTGCGTAATAACATTTTTAATTTGCAAAAACATCAGGTAAATGGTTTCAGAATTCAATTCAGGGAACGGGAAATTTAATTCATCAGAGTGGACGTCACAAAAAGTAATCTACGTTGAAATCAAAAGGCAGGCGTCTTAATTACAATCGTTAAAAGCTATAAAGTGAAAACAAACAAAAAAAACTTCATTTCAGGTTATTGTCCACAATAAACGCTATTCAAATAGAATATTTTTCTACCATTTTGTTATTAGTTTCAACAGTCTTTAAAAATTTATTTCCAAGAATTTTTAATAAAAGACAACCTTTCCCACTCTCTCTTGTAATTTACTTTCTGTTTATTTTTCCTATACGGCAGAATCTGCGCATTTTCTATTTTTGGAACAAATTACCAACATCAAAACACGGATCACAAATAGAATAAAACGACAATTTTAATGCTAACTTTGTTATATGTTTATATAATAATTCCAACTCTGGTTATTTGTAGAATTTCCTACGCAATGCTTCAAGTATTTGAATCAAAATTTAATTAACAAGTGGAATACTCATCCTTGACACGCTTCAATAAGATAATGAATGGATTGTTTAATAAAAACGAAAATATCTAGATATACTTATATGAATTATAGTCAATTTGTCCAATGAACGATTAAAATAAATTGATCTCATTGAGATACAAAAAAGATTGTTTATAATAGAAAATCAAGTGATATATTTTAATCACAAAAATAATAACAATTTAATACACAAGTTGGTTTATTTGATTGTTAATAAATAGAAATTTAACTAATGATTGTTTATTAAAGTATTAATTTGCTTATTAGAGATAATTAAATCTTATATTTAAATCGTAACAACATTACCAATTGAATAAACTATAGTTACCGAATTTGTTTATAAAAATGGTAACTATTTTAAATAAAATGAAATTGAACTAATGGTTCTTTAATAAAGTAAAAATAAAAGACCCACAACTACGTCCTTACTTTAATAAATTCCTTGAAAAAGTCATAAACAGATCCGGGAAGAGGGAATAAGCGAGAAAGCAAAACAAATATTTACAGTTGGCAAATAAAATTTTATATTTCAGACATTTGAAGAGCGAATCATAAATTTACTGTTTTCAGTTGTTGAAACACATTTCTCGCTTTGTGAATGAATTGCAATAAAATCATCATCATCGCCCAGATGAACAAAAAAAATATTGCAATTTTCCATTTCTGACAAACCGATTTTGGGTTCGTCGTCGTGGAAACGAAACGAGCTATTTCCGTCGAGCATCTCCCAAATAATAAATTATGACTATAATATAATGCAAATGGATGAAGTGGCGCAGTTTTCGGGAACAGAGGGAAGCATTGCATATTTGGCATGATGACATGATTGTGAGCTCTTCTCTCACCCGAATCCCGGCCATACTCAACTCACTGAAAACTTTCAAATAGACAACTTTGTATAAGCAGAGTGACTTTTGTTGACCAGATTCTGCTTCCCCGTTCCGTTTCAAGTCAATGGCCAATAAAAACCGACTTTCCTAAAATTGTTAAAAACTACTCCAACAGACACTCCCACTTGGAGCTCGCGACCCCATTACTTTGCAAAACTTTGTAACTTTGGCTGATTGTTTCCAAAGTGAGTCAGTAAATAAAACTGAAACTTTAATCCAATTAAACGTAACGATTTTAAAGCTATGCAAATTTCCAAGTATTTGACAATATTCTTTTATGTCTCTCTGTTTTATAATTACATTTCATCTCATATTTATTAATTTATTTGAGAATAGTTATAAATTATTATTCTTCAAGTATAAATTTTTAAGAATTTGGACTTTAATGATTTAAAAGTGAATTTTAATTAACTTAATACCATTATTTCTTACACCTATTTGAATAATTACTATCTATTACTTATTTAATGTTGAATTGTTTTCATTCAAATATAATGTAAACAAAATCATTTGAATAAATTGGCATAAATTCCCATTGATTTTAATGATTGGTTTGGAACTCGTTAAATCAATTTGGCAATTAGTAGAGTAAATATTTGCCTTGTTTTGTTATGGCTACATACTTTTGTTTAACAAATAATTCAGTTCTTAGAATTAAGAACGATTTCCAGTTCCATTTAGTTTTCTCAAATTGCCAAATTATGGATATCGAAATACATAAACATGGTCTTGCACATTAGAGATTGTGTATTTCAGAACACGGGAGGACTAAAATGCTTTGAACAAAGGATAAATTGTCATAAACAAATCAAGCGAACCAAATTTTTGTCTACATATTGTCCATGTGTCGGTATTTTTGTTATATTTGCATAATTATCGGCAATTCGAAGTATTCGTTCCCATGTTTGGCTTACTTTTGTTATCAACTTCCTGCTGGTCTTCTTGAAATCCAATAAATCACAGCGCCAATTTATGTTTCACCAGATTAAAACAAAAAACAAACTAAATTTTCGATTTCTCAAAAATCGACTTCCACTTTGCACTTTTCTTCGAAACTTCACACTCTTCAACTTTAATGCAATTTGCACATTTTAACAATTCACTTGTTAATTAAAAACCACTTTATATGTGTACTTTTTTTTTAATTTACTAAATTTCTCACAAAACACTTTTTTTTCAAACAAGAAAACAACAACGACGATGACAGCTGTTTTGACGTTGGATTCACAAAACTACATTTTGCCCCTAATTGTTTTTCAGATAGATAAGGCATAATGTGAACCTGCCATATTTATATCTATTCGTGAAAAAACTTAAAAATCGATTTTCGAATAAATATGAGTTAAAGTACGAATGAAAAAGCAAATCTATAACAAAGTTCGCTTAAAATGGGCAAAATACTTGTCATAGAGCCCTTTTTCGGTGGCAGTCATAAGCAGTTACTGGACACTCTTTTCCAAGATAGTCAGAATTTTTCAAGAAATGAATTAGAAATTTACACACTTCCGGCCAAAAAATGGCATTGGCGAGCTAGAACTTCGGCTCTGTACTTCTCCCAAATCATACCATTGAACCAGGACTATACAATACTGTTCACAAGTTCTGTATTGAACCTGGCTGAGATTCTAGGTGAGAATTTTAATATTCCAATTCGACATTTTATGAAAATATTTTATCTATAAATATAGGTGTCCGGCCTGATCTGGCTAAATGTCATAAGATCATATATTTCCATGAGAACCAGTTGGTCTATCCAGTGAGAGAAATCAAGGAAAGGGACTGTCAATATGGTTTAAATCAGATAATGGCCTGGTTAGTATGTATAAAAAACTCTGTGATTACATCAAATCGAGAAGAATTAAAAATGCTGATTTTAGATATAGTTTAAGTTTTACTTAATATATATAAACTAGTTTTTAAATATTTTATTTAATTTTCAGTTTGGCTGCAGATGAGCTTATTTTCAACTCGTATTTCAATAAGAATTCATTCCTGGAGAATATAAACCCGGTGCTGAACATTCAGCCAGATCTTAAATTAAAGGGAATAAGGGAGAAAATAGAACCCAAATGTGAAGTTATTTATTTTCCCATAAAATTTCACGAAATGCCACAACAACGACCGGATATATCATCGAGTCAGGTACTTTTTTTTGTATATTTAACTAGAATTTTCCTAAATATTATTCAATTTTTAATATAAATTTACAGACACTACATATTATATGGCCTCATCGCTGGGAACATGACAAGAATCCGCAATTACTGACGGAGACACTATTAGAATTAAACAAACGACAGGTTGACTTTAAGGTATCTATAATTGGGGAAAATTTTACGACAGTTCCAGAATGCTTTGACACAGACATTCAGACTAAATTGGGCGATAAGCTAGTCAATTTCGGTTATTTATCCAGGGAGGATTATTATAAAACTCTGGTAACAGGTGACATTGCTCTCTCCACTGCTGGACACGAATTTTATGGAGTTTCAATGTAATTTTCTTTTTCTTAAGTTAAAGCAATTTGTAATTTTTAAATGATTTTAGGATTGAAGCGACTTATTGCGGATGTATGCCTCTCGTACCAAATCGTTTAGTTTACCCAGAAATTTATCCAAAGGACAACTTGTACAACACGTCAAACCAGCTGATAAAAATACTCTACAATTGGTGCAAAAACCCGCTGATTTTTCAGAGGCAAAGGCAAAAATTCTTTGAAAACTTCCAGTTTGACAGTTATTCGTCGCAAAATCTCGTTCCAAAATTCGTAAATAAACTCAAACCAAAACCTATCGCCAATAATAATACTTAAATAAATCATATCGCTTAATTTTGTTTTATTTTACTCGCTTTCGGCAACATTCCAATGAACAAAAGACGCAGTCTACAAAAATTATCGACGGATCCGAAGTGACACTGGAACAGTTCAGTCTTATAGGGGAAGCTTGATTGTAAACCGGGGATTTTGTACAAATCTGACCACAATTACACATAGGAGTGACTGACAAGAAGTCCACTACATCCCAAGGAAGTGTAAAGTTGGAATATGGTAGTCTAAAATAAAAATTAATTATTAAAAAACCTCTTTGAAAATTATTAAGTTTACCTTCTCTTTTCAACGATCCGAGCAGATAATTCAAATAAAGTTGGACAGCCCACCACAAAGTTTTGAGGATCATTTTTAACGTAGGAGACATTGTTAAACAAATTGTTGGAAACATCTAGAGATTCTAATCTTAATTTCTCCAATGAATTTGGCAAAGACTTTAGAAAATTTCCAGATAAAGTTAGGTTTCTTAACCTGTCCATCTTTCGCACTGCAAATGGAATTCTCTCCAGTAAGTTGTTGTCCATTTTTAATGTTCCTAATTCCATCATTTTAACCAATCCTAATGGAAAGTACTTTATCTATAAGTTAAATATAAAAATGATTTATAAAAAAAGAAATAATTGATTAACTTCAAAATATAAGCATACCTTATTAGAGCTTAAGTTTAGAGTCTTTAAAGACCTTTGCAAACTGAATCCACCCAGCCACTTCCAGTCACAACCTTCTGTGTCATTTCCTAAATCATTTTTTGAAAAATCAATTTCCTGGAGTCTCATTTCTCCAATTGGTTTAGGGATTTTTGTAATGCAATTATCGCTCAAATTTAGTACCACCAGCTGTTTAAGAAACGTAATTTGCATATCAACTCGACACCTTTTTATCCCATTGATTCCCAAGTAAGTCAAAGTCCTGGGAAGGCCTTTTGTTGGGTATTCACCTCTACTCAAAATCGTCATTTTTGTCACAGGATGTGCCTTCTGGGAAATTGGTGTCACTGCCACTGTGCTCAGTCCTATTTTATTCCTCTCATTCTTTCCACAGTCCATCGCTAATTTCAATGTGGACATGAATGATTTCAACTGAATTGGATCGGTCTTGATTTGTAGGCTTTGGTCTGGCTCCTTGAAGGACAATGTAACTTTTCCTTCTGCCACAAACCTACTAAATACCTTCTCCAGGTTTCCTTTCACTTTAAACTTAGTTCCCTGCAATTTATTCTTGGAACTGAACAACATTAAAAATAATTCGGAATTCTCCTTGTTTGGCGGGTGCCAACCAATGGCCAGAGTCGATTTGCCATGTCGGACAGAGGCGGAGGGCTGGCTATTATTTTGAACAATAATATCACACAGAATCTTCATTTTATAGTTGAAAAATAATAAATAAATAAATTTTTAGTTTCACAGAAAAATTAATAAAATTTGGGCGGGAAAATATCAGCTGAGCTGTTTTTCAAAAACATTCAAATGTTTCCGTATTTAACTGTTTTTCTTCCTACAAAAATTAATTTGAAAAATAAAAATTCTTTTAAACTTGAAATTCTTAATTTTTAGATTTAAGAATTGAATAAGGGGCACTAAAGCATGACTCCGACATGATTTGATGATTTTTTAATTTACCTGTAAGGAAAATTAACGAAATCATGGAAAATTTGGAGTATTTTTTCTATTACAAATTAAAAAAAGATTAAACTTTGTATTTGTCAGAAGTGTCTATTTAAATTCAATTGTACATTTCACATTATAATGTATTCTGAATATATTTTCAAGATTATATTTGGAATTCAGTTCTTGTATATATAATTTCCCATGGAAATTTAAATATTTCTATTTTATTAGAATTCCCAATTGCTCTAAGCAAACTTTTGCGGCATTCTTTTTGGCATCCTTTTTATTATTACTCGGCACAGTGGGAGTATAAACGACTCCGTTGAGGACAACCTGGAACAAAAAATAAATTTAATTTAAATCCATTTATTTTATATTGAAAAATTTTACCTGACACAGAAAACTTTTATGATGACAAGGACCAGATTCGTCAACTACCTCATACATTGGAGCTCCCCATTTTCTCTTAGATGCTAATTCTCCCAAAAGGGAAACTGGGTGTTTGTTTTCCAAGGATTGCTGTGTCATTGCAATATTATTAGGATTAGGACGTTTCTTCTTAGGTCCACTTTGTATTAACTCCTGAGAAATTATTATAAAACACAATAAAATTAATCGTTTACACAAATAGCAACAAAGAAATGTCTAAAATTATGAATAACTTACTTCTTCGTTTGATAAAAGACCTTTCCGGTCTAATTTGATTTCCAGTAACAGAGGTTCCAAGGATCCAGTTTTCTCTTTACCCAAAGCTTCTCCTGGTTTCCAACCCATCTTTTGTAAAAGATGCATTCCCTTGCCTCCAGAAACTGGGGCGCTTTTTATAAAGGCGTCCTTAATTTAAAAACACAAAAACATAAATCAACAACAAGTCCTTAAAATTTTGGTCCAGTTAAGAACTCTGCAATTCTAAAACTGTGGATGCAGTGATGCAAACTGGAACGTTAACAACAAGTTTCGATATGTTTTTTTCATAATCTACAAATATAAATACTCACACATTACCACCAAATTATTGAAACAAAAGTCGATGCTTTTTTATTCAAATAAATCGCCGTCTTCTAGGACTTGGCCAGCTCTAATCTCGGATGTGTGTTTTTCGGACTTAAAGACTTGTAATAGATTTCCAGTTCTATCTATCTGTGACTAGTAACAACTATTATAGCAACAAACTAATTTCAATTGACCGGAATCTCGAATAAGAATGCCTGGAAATTTATTACAAGTCAACACGATTGGCAAATGAATCCTGTTTATTTGACCATTTTTAATCATAGTCAATATAAACAAGTTCATTGGATCGTGAACGAGGGACTAATCAACATATGGGCTGGTAATTTCTTAAGGGGTGTAGAAAATTTTCATTTTCAATTCCCCATGAGAAATTTCCAATGTTGGTAATTGATCTGAAAAATTATCCAAATTTTATCTAAAATCATACTTACTCGCTTAGCCCACGGTTGTATGCCACCTTTCTGTAACTCTTTTACGGAGAGTACATTTGCCCCAGTACTGCCCATAAACTTGCCTGGAGTGAATTTTGAAGTTGCCCAAACTGACATCTACAATATAAATACATTTTATGATTTTAATACAATCAATTAAATATTTAGCTTCTTCGAGAAATATTATAAAATGTTAAAAATCTAAATTGATTCAGGCGTTTAATTATGGTTTAATTAAATGATTGGTGCTATTAAGTGTATTTTATAAATATTCGAATTGCATAGAATTTCGTATAAAAATGGTTGGAAAACTAACAAATTAAACACAAGTATCGTTTTGAAAACTCATTTCATTTCTATTCTAGAATTTTACTCGTGTTTAATTATGATCCATTATCTCATACGTTGTTTAAATATCAAATTCACGAAAAATTACCTCTTTCTGAGTATTATGCATAAGGGCCATGGCATCTGGATCCTGTGGATTTTCCTGTAACTTACGCATCGCGTTGAGTCGCTGTGAAATTATTGTAGACACGTCCAAATTCTAATAGAAAAAGGAAANATCTCATACGTTGTTTAAATATCAAATTCACGAAAAATTACCTCTTTCTGAGTATTATGCATAAGGGCCATGGCATCTGGATCCTGTGGATTTTCCTGTAACTTACGCATCGCGTTGAGTCGCTGTGAAATTATTGTAGACACGTCCAAATTCTAATAGAAAAAGGAAAGTTTGAAAACAACTGTTTTTCTTCAAGAAAAGATAAATACCTCTGCTTGGGATGTGTCTGGAAATATATTATCCGGTACAGGTGGGGGTGGTACCGTAGGATAAGTAACAGCTTGCTGTGGGATTGGAGTTGGCGGCTTTTCTGCCTCGATAGCGTAAAATGTTTTAGACATTTGTTCTTGGGATAACTTTTTGGGCTTCTCTTTTACAATTGGTTCTGGTTTTTTCGGCTCAACGGGAACCCACTCTGATTCTGTTTGACGATGGTGCTGCCCGGAAGACACGGGAAACTGTTGTAAAATCGCCTTGGTTTGATCCGCCGTGCGAGGTGTAATAGGAACAGAGTTCTAAAAGAACAAATTTTAGAATTTAAATAATATAATAGTTTTTTAAACATCTAGGTCGTTAAGATAGGACATTATTAAACACTACGTATGGTTCTTTAAAAGTCACATTCGTGGCGAGTGTTTTAAGGAAGATTTTTTCAAGCATAACTAATTTTTGTTTCTATTTAACTTCTTCAATAACGATACGAGACAGAGAGAATTATATCTGGTGTCTTGCATTTGACCAATTTCACGAAAATCTTTCACGGAGGTCACACTTTCTTTAATAATAATAATAAAGTGCTTTACAGAAATTGAAGCACTAGGGTTATAAAACGTCTTTAGACGAAATGTTAGTGCCGTAATGTCAATTTTATGTAACTAAAATGATTAGACTTACTTTAATGTTCATGACAATTGGACCTCGATCTTTGAGCACAAATGGATGATGAAAAGCTTTGGACTTTCCTTCATGATCGTGGTCGCTGTCCCCAGAAGACAAGTCTGACAAATCGTTCAATGTTTCTCCATTCGCTAACTTTTTACAAAAGTCTGTCAATTCCTCGATGGATTTTTCCCCATTACGCATTTTATTTAAGAACTTCTCTTTGTCTAAAATGTTTCCAGGAAATGTGCCATTCTTCAGCATGGTCATGGCATTTCTTCGGGCGATTTCTAAAAGCTTCTTCTTGTCAATTTTCGCTCTGCAATCCTCAGGTGATCTCGACCTAAAAATAATTTATTAAATTAAAAATTAACTTCAAGAAAAGTAAATACCTTTTGCCATCGGAATTTCTCCTAATCAAACGTTCCTCTCTGTAACTGGATCGAAAATCATCCACCCTTCCCTTATGATATGAATCTCTTTTGTGATGATCACGGTTGTTGATAAAACGATTTCGCTCTCTTTCATAAGTCTCTTCATCGCTCAAGGACAAGGAACTGGAATCATCATCTTTATCCCTGTGCTTATCCTTTTTTCTGCTACTCTTTGATCTCTTGTCTTTTTCTTCCTTTCTTTTCGTCTCTAGTTTCGAGACCTCTGAAAAAATTACACTGTTTTTAAGGTCCTTGAAGACAATTTTGCCAGTCTTTGATGATTCCTAAAAAAGAAAGTAAATAACTTCTTCGTTTATTTTCTTTTAGTCGTGAAATTACCTCAGCTTTCTTCTCTGTAGTTCGTTTGTCATCTTTCTTGACAGGAGTAGTCTCCCTTTCTTCCTTCTTTACAACGATTTCTGACTTTGGAGACTTGCTTCTGCTCTTTTTGTGTTTCTTACTCTTTTTCCTTTTTTCATCTTCGCCTTTGCGTTTCCTTTTCCTGCTATCACGGTCTTTAATTTGCCCATCATCAGTCTCAGAATCGGAACTCTTTCCGGATTTCTTGTGTTTCTTGGACTTTTTCTTGGATTTCTTGTGTTTTCGCTTAGTCTCCAATAGAGCGGGGAGTCCAGCATTAAACACCTGGAAGAGCTCAGCAAGGATTTCGTTGGACGATTTCAATGGTCCAACTGATTTCTTCTCATCATTCTCTTGATTCTGGAAAAAGAATGTTCAATGTTAAATTCCATCTAAAAGAATTTACTAATAAAATTCACAACCTGATTATTTATAAATTGGTCCTCGTCTTGGAACAATTTCGGGATTATTGCGTCTATAATCTCAGGAGGCTGTGGAGGTTCTTTCTCAGGAGTCATCTTCTCACGCTTTATTTTGTCAACAGGAACCGGCAACTCTAACTCCATTTTCATTTACGCCTTTAAATTTGGTTTATATATGGTTTTTCTTTTAATTCACAGTTATTCACAGTTATTCAATTTTATTGAATAATGTTATTTAAACAAGAATTACGTATTTTTACATAGTTTTAAAAAGATTTAAACAAGAAAAACACTGAATTCTCAACTAAGTTTTGTAATCTTCACGGTTTTGTTTTTTTACTTAGTTCTGTTTATGTTCGATGATGGCGCTAGTGCCCTTTTAAAACGCGCGAATTTTCAAACCAATCCATTAGTTCTGAAAATCGTTATTTATTTGATTACAAACTTACGATTTATTAAAACTTGTTTTTTAATTACAATGTTTCGAAATTAGTAAAATTTTCGAATTTTAAAATTAATAAATTATACTTGATTTAAGCCAGAGAAATAATTCTTATCGACGTTTCATAATAAGATTTGCAGATGGATTCTAAATTTGACCCAAATGTGTATGAAAGAGTCGTTCTCTTTACCATGAAATATATTCAAAAATTAAGTAATACAAGCAATTTGTATTTAAAGCATTTTAACTT
>JXOV01041583.1:0-19682 GCA_001014945.1 Clogmia albipunctata
TTCATTGCACCGATTAATAAATTGAGAGAAAAATGAAAAAAAATTTAATGACACTGATGATGATAAGAACCGTATAAATCGAATCATGTGGTAATAATTTGGTGTCTTATTTAACCCCAACTACAATCAATGTTCAAAATGTCAGAGTAAATGCAAAAGGAAACTTTGAAAACATTTATATATTTGTTTTTTTTTATTAATTTATAAATTTAATTACAATTAATGACAAAGTTTTAGATTAAATATTTGCAGCCTATCTTTGAACAATCCTATTCTTTGTTAACTCCTCAAAAATTTCAATTAATATCAAGCGCCATTCGATTAGATGCTGCTATGTTATGTGCCTTTAATTTTGTTACCATGAACAATTTCGTTCCATCATCCATCCACACTATGCCCCCTCGATGAAGAGAGAAAATTCTTTAATTTTTTATGCCCTGGCTAACAATAAACATATATTTATCAAAAACATACACCCGCAAAGTTTTCTTGTATTATTTTTTTGGGTACATTTAGAAAGACATCCAAGACCGAGAGACGAACAAATATTTTTTCAGTGAAATAGCGTGGCAAATATATTCTTCGTATTCCCTTAAAATAAGAAAAAATTCTCTCTATATATATGGCAATAACAATCATAATAATAATATTACGAAATTGAATACTTTTCATGTGATCCCCAAACCATAGACAAACATCCAAATCATTCAATAACAAGAACTGAATGTGAGTGAATATGGGGAGAGAGAAAGAGTCCTCCTCGCATCAAATTGGAATTTCTTAGGGGTGGAGGTGGGTGACTACGATATTTATTTTTGCTGCTACACTTGGGGCTTGTATTTTTCCCCCAAAGTTCAATACATACAGAGCGGTGTGTATATTTTTTTTGGCGTCGTTTGTGACATTGGCGACATTTGGTAATAGAAAAGGGTTTGGATCATTTAATATCGGCCTCCCATTTCTCTCACTACTAAATCTGTAATCAGATTTGCCACCAAACAAAGGCAAAGTTTTTGCCAGCTGATGACAGATTTATTGACTATCATATCAAAATTATATCTTCAAAACCCATCTACTTTATTATACGCTTTAATGACTCTCCTCGCTCTCTGTAATATTTTGAATTGCATCGTATTTGTAACATTACAAATTGATAAGGGAATTCCCAAATGGCAGGATATCAATTTATATGGTTATTAACAGTGACCTCTATTACTTGTGTCATAAGCGGAATTTATTCCCTCACGTCAACTGAATATTAACCCAGATCCATTATGACGCATTAAGCCCCTATGGTATCAGCTTTATTGACAAATTTTCGTATGCCAAACGCGACCTAAATACCGGTTTTAAAACAACCCATCAAACAGCTTGCTTCAGAAAATCATTTAATGCGATTAATTTATATGCATACAGTTGTTCACACATACTATACAAAGTGAGCAGCTGGAGGATGCACTGAGCAACTATATAAAGAGCAACGTCATTTTTCTCCTTTCCTCCTGCAAATTTGCTGTGGATTGTTTGATGAATGGAGTGACATGAAGAAGTCTGAAAATTTCAAATTATTTGCATCAATATCACTTTGGCGCACTTAGGATTACGATTAATCCCAGTTTCAGTTCCAGTCATCCAGCCATCCATCAATCTGTCAACAGTCTCTCCACCGATTTGATGGCTCGGAAAATTAACGTTTACAAGAAAAACAATGATATCGCCAAAACTGAAACAAAAAAATTAAAGATATTTCTTGTAGGCTTTCCGTCATAACCTTTATTAACCATGTTATTGGTATCTAATTATCATTCAGAGTTAAAAACTATTAAAAAGTATTTTACTGAAAAAAAAACGCGTAAAAAGATTAATAGACTTCTGAATTCTTCATTGTTAGTCTTCCCACAAAGGGAAGCAAAATACCTGTGTGAATATAGATAATTTTTGCTTTTGTCGGAATTTGAACATAAGTACCGATTGTGGCATACATAATCAAAACCAGACAGAGGAGGAAGGAGCAATATAGAGTTGTGAACTCACTTATCTCCACTGAATTGTAATTAATAAAAGAGTCTACATATACGGTGTAGAATGTGCGCAATTGAATTAATTATTCCACTTTTCTCCGTTTCAGTAGTATCTAATTTAATTGCCTGCTTCTTTCTTTACCATCGTCCCATTTTCTGTCAACAGAAACCGTAGCCGCACTTTGGTCTTGAGCGAAATCCTTACTCCTGGAACATCGTTCACAACAAAACAATAATAATAATTCGACAAGAAGAATTAATTTCATTAAACCCTCAATGCTCCATGCTTTTATACTGTTCATCCAATTACTCTTGTCACCTCTTCATTAAAATCATCACGGCTCAAAATATTCTATGTATATTCTTCCATTCTGCTTCTTGACGTGTTGCTGCTTTTATTCCTGGGAATTATGATATTATTTCTTTGGCACTTAATGGCGATGATGAAGAGACAAAGCCCATGCGCTCTTTCTTTCCTACTCTCTTCAATTTATGTACACACTACATAACAAATTCATTTTTATTTTCAGCTGTCAAAGTCATTATCTCTGTCTATTTTTTGGCATAATTAAGAAATATTTCATTGTTTATTACGGTCCCTCGACGAGGAAGCCCGGCGACGGCGGTCAATATTAATATCTCTCACCCCCTCACCAGAAGACCAACCAACAATTTATTGTCATTATTATGCTGGTGTTCGTCCTTTGTAATGGATGCTCTATTCTAGGATTAAGCTTTTCACTGAGTATCAGGTTTTGACATTTGTGACACGATAATAAATTACGAAACGAACAATTAAATTGTTGACCAGAGGAAAGTCGTGCCTTCCTCTCCTCTATCACATTTGCTGAAATGGCTGTTTTAACTACTTATCGGGCACAAATAATCTGATTTAAATGGCTCCATTATAATGCCTGTGGGTAAATGTGTATGACCATACTTATGGTCATCTCTTCCAAAAAAGCAATCTCTCAGCGGGAAATAATTTGCTCGTTAACTCACTGCAGACATCGAGTCTGGCTAACTGTTAAACGGAAACAAGTTTGGCCAGACAAAAGGCCGGCCTAAAATCGTGCTTTTCTAAGGTGCTTGCAAAGAGTGAAATCAAATTACTTCCACACCTTACAGTGGCATTCATCTTAATTCAATTTTATCATATAACATTTCTTTAAGATTAATCACACTTTTGGTAAGCTTCACAATCAACAATGTAGCTACAGCATTCCTTTGTATTATGTGGCGCATCTTCTCTCCAATTTTCTCCAAATTTCACAGAGATCGTGGTCATTGTGTGTGATTTTAGTTGGTAAAACCTTTCAACATAATCTTCTATTATTACCAATTCCACAATGTCCAAATTTGGCCAAGTCAACATGAATTCTGTTGACGGAATTAATCGCTTTTAAACCTTTCTATTGTGAGTAAACTTTCTCTATTCTGAGTTACAAGGAAATATCAGTTTGAAAAATCATGCTTCTTTCAAAACAAATATGGATTTGAATCTCTTTGAGCAAATATCACACTCCTCTCTTTATATCAAAGGAAATTAAAGTTACATCAGATGGATTTAATATCTTCAGACCTTATAAAGAAGATGAATAATAATGATCTGTCTATGGTTTCAATTATAATATCACGTTTTAAAAGAACATTAATAAATACAACCCAAAAATAAACTTTTTCCTAATAAAATCCGTAAATACAAAATTCGTTTTTTATTATTTATTCAATTACGAGTTAAATTTCACCATGTAAATAATTGTCTGGCACGTGTGCTCATGCGTTAATAAAATGGATATATCCTTCCATTAAGGAAATCGATTTTTATTGGCGACATAATGTCGACCTCCACTCTTTCAAGATTGCTCTGCATACCACACATACAAATATAAACTAAGCCAGGCCAATAAATGGCAGCCGGCATAACCGTAACTCTCGTCGGCGATGTGCTCTGCCAAAAGCCAGCCATTGAATTCATTATTATTATATTCAATATCTGCAAATTATTATTGGAGATATATTTTATTCCCACAAATATTTATTACGAAAGGATCTCTGCTTTATGATTTTGTATGTGCAAATGGGACCAATTTTCTTTTTTCACATTAAGCTCATTCACCACCATCCCCTTCAATGATATTTTTATCCTAAAAAGACACGTCCATGGGGATTGTGGTCTTAATTTTATTTCTTTGACCGGGCCAAAATTGACGCCGTAACATCTTCTATACCCAAAGAAATAACCATTCTGAGCGTGGAGTCATCGAAAATATTAAAGTGATAATCCTTTCTCCTTCGACATTGTCTTTATACTTTTATCCTTTTTAGGTACTTTCTTTTATTTATCATTAGTAGTGGTTATTATGGATATGAAAACGACTGGGTACAAATTTCTAATGAAAAAGGGCGTTCATATATATCCCTCAGTAGGAACGTACCCATTCCAAACTCAAACGGTCAAGTGGATAGTATTATCAACACATGGACAGCGACGATAAAATGAACAGTTTCCTTATAAATTTCTTTCATTGAATACATACTATACATAACAATTTGCCAGTCTATGGCCTTGTGTCTTCATAATTTTTCGGTCACTATCTCCCTTTTTTCCTTTTTCTGTGTTGCCTTTTCTATTTTTCGATAGACCTTTACTAAAACTCTTAGTGTGTTTTAACTATTCCAAAATTATTATTAATATTTCTCAAACAATATTTCTTATCTCACTTAATTTGAAAGGTTATGATTAACAGTTCATTTTACTGGACCATTCCTCTATCCATTGCTTACAAATATTCAAAAAGTGTGAACGAAAGACGAAAAAAGATAAAAAGAACAATATTATACACAAAGAAAACTTTGCGGAGAAGAAAGCCCTTGGTGAAAAACGATGAAGAATCCCCTTTAATGAATAAAATAAATAAACGGAATTAGTATCAACTGGGTGAATCTCATTGAACTTTTCCATCATTTATGTTATTTCCATTTCCTCGAAAGACGATGCTGATGACATTTGTAGATAATATTCACCCATTTTGGCATAGGAATTTTAGATTTTCTACCACGTATAACACATTTCATTTGGAGTCACTCCTAGAGAGCTTCCACTGAAAAAACAGAATCCAAGAGTAACTAAATGGAGACTGCATTTGCCAATTTTGATGTGACAGATGCAATATGAACTTGGGAAAAACTAAATTGGAAAAATGTCGGCAAGCAGTCACCAGCTATTGTGGAAGCACTTGCATTGGCTCAGTGAGTCTTATTTCAATTTAAATATAGTTTATTTACTCTTAAATAAAAACTCAACTTCTAATGTTAATACAAAATTTGATTTAAAATTTACTATACCTCTTGTTACTAATAAATTAAACATTACATATTTTTTTTAGAAAATAATTCACAAACTGCTAATTCTCTTTGTCCACGAAAGGACTTTTGAATATCATATATTTCTAATTATTCCACGCAAGCTTTCAATTATGTACTTGAACATACAATACCCAGTCCCATTTGCAATTACGGTACCGTGCTTATTATGCAATATAATAATTATAACTGAATTCTTCTCACGTCTGGAAAATATGTCCAATTATCACAGTACTTATGTCCATTACGGTCGAACGATGATGTTTATATTATGAGTTTTCCAAAAGCTCACGAACCCACAACATGATGTCCTGTTTCGGCTCCGTGTATGGGAATATTAAACGATATTCAAATGTTTCGTGCCTAACGCAGAACGAGTTTAATGATATTCAGTAAATATTTGAAAATATGACACAGGCGTGACAGGTGCCGTGTCACATGGCGATCCTAAACCAAACATTTTATATCGAAAGGCGAAGGTACAGTACACATATTTAGAGAATAATAAAAAGTCATGAGCCCAACTCGCGAAACAGCTGATAGCCACAAACACTGCACATATTATTAAAACGGTTATCGTTATAGCTTGCACGAACATTGTTATGTGCATGATAATGGTAGCACCTATTAGACATTCCTTTATCACGCCACTTATTCTTTTTCATTCCATCCCTAAGCTGAGCATTGGTAATCCATGTAATATTGAACAATAAGAATAGTCTTTTCGGTGTTAATATTTGATTCCGTGTAATATTATATTTATTAAATTATTCCATCTAAATGTACCCTAAACAATAGTATTATCCCCTTAAAGCCATAATAAAAACGGAAAAAAATCAGAATCGCAGAAAGTCAAAATATTGAATAATTTATGAAATCATCATTGTTGGAGCTTACCACCCATAAAACTCATACACTTTCTAACCGCCATCATTCGCTAACAACGACGACGTCTGACAAAAACAAACAACCTCGCAAAAAATCGACCTAGCGGAAGAAATCCTCTTTCTCTCAATCCCTTTTCCACGGCTCCTCCACTTCTTCCATTTACTTCTTAGTCGAGCCCAACGACTCAATACAAAAAATATGCTTAACAATAATGAATTATTTTGTGTTCGTGCTGAAATTTTACTTTTGGATTTTAAACGGAACTGGAACCGTCTATATCCGCCATCTGAAATTTGCGAATTTCCGACAAAAACATGAAAACACTTTTAATGAGCTGGGCGACATTAAACCGACCAAGTCCCTCGAGATGGACACGACTTCGGGATCAGTTTGCAAAACTCAAGTAACCCTAAAGCTTTAATATAGCGATACTGTGTGCTAATTATCCAATTGCGAGATTTCATGAAATTTATTTGCCCCAATTCCTCTTTTCTCATATCTGTTCTTGAAATCGTCGTAGCTCCGTTATGCAAAACAACATCAACACCCCTGCGCTGTTCCTTTTTCTTCTTCAGTTAGCAAGCTCTTCGGCAAATGAAATAATTGGTATTCAGTAGGCGAACGAAATGCCTCACTGTCGTTTCTCTAAGCTCTTTGTTCTCGTCTCCATGCTCATTCATTGCCAGCATCCACCACTGACTGTGCTCAAATCAGGTTATTTTTCAGCCAATTTTCATATCATTTTGCCATTGAAATTCCAGTCGTTTGGCCAGCGCATGACTTGCATAGTGCAATCCTCCATATCGGTCTCACGTGTCCATGACATGTTCGGAATTAATCTCGCCTGTATTCACATCTTCTTCTACATGTTCCATTTAGAGCAGATAACAAATTATTTAGTACAACAGTCGCTCTCTGGCTGGGGTTGTCCCAATTATTATTCCTTAGTTCTCCATAGTCAACCCAATTCTGTCCAGCTGTTGTCCTCTATATTACGTCGCTTGGATTGAACTCCGCTTTTGTTAACCAAATTAATTAATATCAGCTAAACAATTCCATTTTAATGGCATTTAATGAGGTCTATTTATGGCTGTTTCCAAATTCCATTGGTGCTCGCCGTGCCAAAGGTCAGTTTGTTAATATGCGTATAAATGCTTAACATTTGGATTACCAAAGGCTTGACGGCTGTCTAATACACCAGCAAAACCACAAGTCAATCATTATTGTGTCTGGTCTTTCAGTCAAAATGATGAGCAGCATCTGTTGACGGTCATGCATCTCCACAAATTTAACTTAAGATGGAAACAGCTGTAAATGACTGCCACGTCAAAATACCACGTTCCTTATTAATGTCGTCCACCCTCAAGAATTTCCTGATTATGTAAAAATAAAGAAAATCCCATCCAGCTCTTCTGGTGTTTCTTAAATATCTGCATTTATATTAAAGTGAGGTACCCTTTCCTCTGGAGTATCACCTTCATCCAAGCATCAACTGTTAAACTCGTTGAATGGTTCAGACAATTTGTACCCAAATTCTCAGCATTTCAGCACGGCTCTCCCCATTCAATGACATTATGCGTCTGCCTGTTTCGTTTCCAACCTGTCGCCGTCAATAAAACGTTCCAGCGTTATTTCCATATTTTTATGGTGTCAAGCAAGGTGGCATATTAGGTCCAATCTCAATTCTTTACAAGAAACATACCTCTGTATATTTCTATCTAGCTATTTATAAATTTAATCATACCGTACCAACAAATTGACTGAAGGATATAAAACTTATAATACGGTCAACGACTTTTCAGTTTTAGCAGATAGGGAGCCATCATGCCTTTTGTACATTATATATTATCCAGATACGATGCTAAAAATTGAATTTCTTAACGCTTCTCATCTCACATTTCTTTCAGATTCTGCACAACAGCGGCGTGGTGGCTCTTTGGTATTTGCTTGAATCGGTTGACAAACTCATATTTCTCAATTGAAGAACACATTCAGCCAGAGAAACACTTGTTCGCAAAAAGTACGTGAAACGAAAGCAAAGGTCATGTTTCAGTGGTAGAGTTACGGAATGCTGAAATCACTCGAGCTGTTGGCTTTTCGCTGTAGCATAAATTAAAACTTAACAACAAAGAACAGAAGGCCTGAATTTCAGTAGAATTGGCAAAATAAAATTACATACTTAATATGACACCCTTTTCTGCATACAAATACCGACACCTTGCGATCTCACACATATGGCAAAATTCTGGAAAATTCACGGAATATTACGGTGCCATAAATACGATTCGTTGCACACAAATTAAGTTTTTAATAAATTCTCAACAGAATTTTAAATGAACTTTATTTTAATAAAACAAATTAAAATGTGAGTTTAATTTAAGTTAAAATTACTATAAAAAACGACATTTCTTGTACACATTCTGAAATCAGCCAACCCTATCATGTTTCGTCACGCGTGCAAGAATATAAAATATACTTAAATACATATTCTTCTAATAATAAAATTCAAAGCGCCAAGAATGGCATTTCTGGCTGGTTGCGGAATAAAAATTCATCTGCAATTTATAAGCGTCGGGAACTATTTACGTCATTCCTTTTAGCACGACGATGACGCGGTCCTATCATTGTACTGTAGCCTGATATTGAAGTTTTTACTATTGTTAGTGCTTAATTGCATTTCATTTTGTACGGAATGCGAAATGTTCCAATTAAAATGGTCTCACAGTCAGTCGGATGGAATGCAGTTTGAATCTCTATATTATATTGTTAAGTTTCGTATTCCACGCAGTCCCAGTCATCATCTGACAGCGGATAAGATAGGATAGCCCGTGTCTGTCTGTTGATACAGTGCCGTGAAAAAGGTCATCAATCAAGTCAACAGGATGGCAATAAGCGCAATAGCAATTTCGCAAATCCATGAAAAGTAATGACATGATAAAAAAACCGAACGTCACAATAAGATTGAAAACATTTTTTTATAAAACAAACTAAGACAAACAAACTAAAAATAACGACCAATTATCGAAACATAATATATAAATGAATGTTCTCAGATTAGGATTTTAATTCGATTAGCTCAGAATTAATGAATCAAATATAAATTTTCTCACTCCGGAGTCATTCACTTTGTGTGCCAACAAGAACAACAAATCAAATTCGTGTGATTGGCAAATAAAGACACAATCTCCAAGTTGGAACATAAAACACTTCACATGTTCGACAGTAATAAATTACTTAGCAGCACACACCTAGCAGGAGACTCTCGCTCTCTTCGCACGGTTCACTGGAAAGAAGAAAAAGGCGAGGGTTCTATTGGGAGCCAAAAGAAGAATTGAATCGTTTTTAATTTATGAACGTGTAGCATCACAGCTAGCAAACTGCTGGAACTGGAAAATACACATTTTTCAACAGCCACCTTCTTTTCTCCTTCGTCGCTGTCGCTCTAAATTTGCAGATTTTTACCAATCGAAAATTTTGAAATACAGAAAAATATATTCGGTTCAGTGTTTCATTTATGAGTTTGGACATATTTATCGACAAAATAACAATATAAAACCAATTTATTCAAAAAATTATCAAATATATAAACATACAATACTACTTATCTATTCAGAAATCACACCCATTTTGTAAAATTCAAATTAGTCGCCCATCTCCACAGCTAATATCATAAATATTCCCCATACCAAAATGATTTTATTGCCTTTTCTCTCTCTCAAAAACTTTTCTACCTCCAGTTGGCTCCCCTTTTCCAATCTTCAACTATCTTATACCTTCTAGCAAGAGACACAAATTTGATTATTATTATTATTATTATTATTGGGTTCTTTGACAAAATATTTCAATGGAATTAGTTTAGAGCATCGTAAAACTTGAAGAATTTCTAATAAGAGCCAACACTGTAGATACTTGGAAATTCCCATATAGAATACATATGACCTGGAAAATTCCTCCTGATGGATAAACAACAGCAAGTCATAAAGAAGCCGTATTACAGATTCATAATAATATTGTACTTCCTGTGATTGCTCACACCACTCTTCAGTCTCTTAACCTTCCCATCAGTCAGTTAGTCAGTCAGTCAGTCTCTCAACATTCAACAATCTATTCACAATCCCAGATGCTATTAAATTAATTCTTTGCAATTGCAAATGAATGCATTTATCTGCACTCAGAATACACTTCGAACCTGAAACCGATCAAGAGTCAGCCAGTTCTTAATGAAGCTCATCCGTCTTTGTTCAAGTCTAAAGCAATTTATTTACACATGATACGACAGCAAAGGAAATAGTTATTAAAGTTGCATAAAATTGTAATTATAATTCAGAGAACGCCTAATTAATTGCTCAGCTTCACAACCAGAAAAAATATTGTTGATCCACAAATATTATTAACAATCAAGGAAAATACCCTTAATTCTATTGCTGAATATTGCCCAACTGAGCCATTTTAATTTCAATTATTGTCATCTTTTATTGAGATCACAGACTTTATCCTTATTTTAGAGTTTCTGTAATGGCATTTAATTCAATTTATATCAATCATCAATTCACTACAAGAGCTTTTAGTCCATCCATCTCACTCTACTGCTACGAATTTAACATCGTGTACCATTAGACTTGAATCAATGCCAAACGACAATCAGTCAAGTGTCATTCCATTTTCTTTTATTTTACCAGCCTCATCATACTTAATCGTTGCCTGCTTATCAACTCATTCCAATTAATTAATTCATCTTAAATTAAATTCTTCTCTTATTCGCCTTGCCCCCTCGTCTCTCAATGTTGTCAGCCCAGCTATCCATTATCATATCAATTCCATGACATCGTCCCTCGTTCTTCATTTTTGGCCCGTTCGTCCGCTTCAAATACATGAATTAGGCCCCGGCTCGAGTCCAAATCAAATTATTTACATTACAGCAATAAATTAATGTCCATCTAAAATCTGTAAGCACTCTCTCTTAGTTTTTGTGGAAGCTTCTGGCCCCTCTTCACCACACCACATCTTACTCAACCTACCTTTTTTACTATAATCTACATCATATACCCAAGACCCGATTAATGCCAGTCAAATATTTGATTTTAATCTCTCTCTAGCCAACTGAATGACTGCATGATCTCTTAATAGTTCCAGAAATGGTCAATAGAAGAACAATGGGAAAAATGTTGCTGTACAACGTAAATTCCTAATTTTCACTCAATTTTCCTCCAATCTTGGCAGGCTGCATTTGCCATTTACAAATTGAGGTTATGCACCAGACCACAGCTTTGCAAACTGCTTAAACAAACTGGGTCAACCGTGTTTTATTCCTCGGGTTTCAATTCAGTGTAATTTACTTTCAATCGCTCTCGACTCTTTGTCGCTGCTTTTACAACAATTCCCACTGATGGTACACAGCCATCAGCATGACAATTTACCACAATTCTCTTTCGTTTTGCTATCCAGTCTTTTAATTCCATTCTGTGTCCATCATTAATAGCTCTGCTGTGTCCAATTTAGACGATATAGCAAAACACGTAACTTTTAATTGCCGTCATAGAGAGTCAGTATTTCCCCAAACTTCCACAGAGTAAAATATTCAGAACTGTATAGTCATTTCGGACTCCTCTGAATTGTGGCAATTTGAGAAAAGAATTTCTCAGTTAAAGATGCTGCTTCTTTTGCCACCAACCACCTCTCTTTTACAGATAAAATAAATTCCTTGTTCGTGTCAATAAATTTAATTGAATTTCGCCCCTCTCTTTTATTCTCTATTATAGATGCTCTCTATCTTTTTAACCCAGCCAATTCTACCAATTCAATAAACTCGGCACTAAGGCATTCAGGTCACCAAACTGCACTCTGATGCTAGTGCACCAGCTTGTATAATTCCCATGACCACTTTTTTTCGCAGACTATATATTTCGGTTTGTTTATCTGCTTGCTGTTTATGTCTTTTATATATAGTTTTTTGTTAATAATTCAACAAATCGACAGAAAAGTCTTTGTGCACTAAATCAAAATAAAGAAACTTTAGCGTGTATGTGCTGCTGTTTGCCATAAATTTTATATTGTTCAGTATGAATAAACTACGAAGCACTTATTTTTGTATTTAATTACACAATTTTCAACTGTGGACATTGTCATTATTTTGTGTTTTCAATTTGATAAACACTTTGTGTGAACTGACGTATCAGCAGTAAACAATCGATCGCGACAAGTTAAAATACTTTAATAAATTGCAATTAAAGCCATTTACCGACTACCATTATATTGTATTACACAATGCAAAAGTGGTGTCAAACAATCAACTCGTAATTGGATACGTTTGAGAAAACAATTTTGCCTGTTGCATTGATCTCACTTTTCTTTTACATATATAATTCGGCTCAGTTTTATATTCACCATCGCACACTGTTGATTCTTATCGACATTTCAAACTTAATTTTTCACAGAAATTATTACATCACTATTTGATCAATTACCAGTTACCTTAGCTTAACGTTTGATACAAAAAGCATTCCCTTATCAATTAATAAGCTTCAAACTGATAAGAATCAATACAAAAGTTTTCCACGAATATTGCGTCGCCCAAACTGAAAATAACCCATTAGCACATTGTTAAATAAACATTTTCCGTCTCTGTCGCATGACTCTTATCAATGGGGTTAGCCAAACACGAAAACAAAGTGTTTTGTTGAAAACAAATAGCAAAGAATCGACTATATTTTTTTTAAATATTTTCATACCAACACTTTAAGTAATGTGGTTAAGTATAACTATGACTAACACAGTTTTCAAGATGTAAACTATATTACATGTTTCTGTTTAATAGGAAAACAATGTAAATTGGATTTATCTACAAAAGGAAATAATTTTTGGGTTTAAATGCTCAAGTAAAATACAAAATGTTGGTCACATTGTATTAAAACATCACAGTTTACAGAACACGAAAATAAAATTAATTACTCGCGAGTCTAAAGTTCTTTATTTTGGCACGTCTGAATTTCATTAAACATTATCCGAGCAGAAGCAGCAGAGCACACGTTTTGGTCATTGAAAATTAGATACGGTTCTCCATTCACTTGTTTTTCACAATCTTTCGCTTTTTTCGAATTTTTCGAGAGCCTTCCCCTCTATTAATAAAAATTAGTACGTCCATACTTCTTATACATAGAGAGAAAAAACAGAATCTGACCACTAATTAAATTTCTAAACCCATCCATCATAGTCAATTGAGGATGATTTACAATTTCGAATTTCAATCGTTAGTTACAAATACTGTTACACTGCTGTGGTGGCTTTTCGTATAAATGGAATAACACAACGGACATCTTCTTCATCCATAATTGAAGACCTCATTATATTATTCATCATGTGATTTGAACCGTGAGATCTTTGACCTACAAATAAATATACATTACATCAATTACATTGACATTCACCAATAACTAGGCATTCCACTTACTATGTTTTGGGCGTACCAAAAAAGTGGCCCTTTCTAAAACCACCATTTCTGATCAGAATAATCTGCGCTCCTTATAAATCATTCAATATACAAAAAATACTGGTCTTTTTCTATTTTCATGGAAATTAAATTTAAGCAAATACTTCCTTTGTTTAGGCGGAAAACTCAAATTTATCATCTCCGTATCTCTCTTGAATTCATGTTTTTTGTTTCGTGTTGGTGGAAAATTTAAACGGTCTCTTTTATACCATTTTCCACCTCTACACTTTCTTTTACTTTCTTTACGGCATGCGACACAAAACATGAAGACAACATTCCATGGCTAATGTTGGCAGAATCCCTTATTTAAATGGCAATGCGAATACAATATATACATATATAAATAAATGAAAATGCGTAAATAAAAACTCGCCTCCGCCACCATCTTATCCCCCTTAACACCCAGCATTATCGACGTAAAAAAGCCCGCAGAAGACGACAACGATTTTTTTCCTTCATTTATAATATCTTATTTCCCCCTCCAGCTCTGCGATCTATTTTTTCCGAGTGAAATTTATCGCCAAATTAAAAATCACCCATTGCGAAATATTACCAAGGAACGGGCCCAAAAATTGCGTGAAAATTCAAAATCTTAAGCTAGACCGCCCCCTAGCAAATATCCTCCTTCATGTCTCGTATACACTTGGTCTGGGAGCTTGTGTGCCGGGATTTGAGTAAACAAAGTCTATATATCAAAATGACGACACTGGGGCTGGCGACAACATTAGCTGTAAATGTGCGGCCTTGCGTTTGAATAAACAGCCAGATACATGGCATCAAAAAATAAATTGAATCCAGAAAAATGATGACATCTTACAACCCCAAAAAATCATACCTTGAGGCATAAAAAGGTGCGACAACTGCCTTGTTACCAGTGTTTCAATTCACCAAACATTCATGCGCAAAATTGAAATTTTGCAAGGAAATTGGAAAATTAGGTTTTATTTAATAAATATTCGTTTGTTGCCGGAAAATTTAACAGAAGCACTCTATATATGTAAATCAGATAAGTATTAAACATCATTTTCAATGCAATGTTTCTGTTTAAATAAAGCTTTATGGTTTATATTCAATCCATTTATGATTCAAACCGTCTCAAAGAAACTAATTGATTAGCACATGTTCCATTCATTCAATTCTCATCTAAAAGTAGGTCTATATTTAGTTGGGATAAAGTTTGACTACGGAGCTGCCACTTTCGCCCTAATCATCCTCCTTATCCCAATCGAATCGGACCCCAAATACAAAAAAGTAAACACTGGTATAAGATACATAATTCCATCCCTAATTCTTGGTTATTTGCTGCAATATGGGGTAAATTGTACGAGGGAGGAATATGGAGGCAGAGGGTAAAACATATATTATTAGTACGAGGAATTGCCTCTGTCTGTACTCGTCTAATCCCCATCCCATATAACCACTTAAACCTCCTCATTTTCTTTTCAGGATAAAATTCTGGGGATACTCTACAAGTCTATAAAGCCATAAAACCGGGAAATAGGAGGGAAACGACAACGACTATATGTTAAGAAATAAATAAAAATTACATTTTGTCATCAACGCTGTCGCTCTTCCTCATTTTTGGCCTTGGACACACTAAAGAATCCGTCTTCAATAAATCCAACACCCCACTTTCTGTCTCCCCACATCTTACTACTATTCCTCGACCACTTTCCACCCTCGCAATTGGGCAATCCGTTTCGCAATAAAAACCGGCAACGTCCGAGACGTCGTCGTCCCTTAAATGGCAGCAGGCCGACTTTGTCCGGTTTAATGGATTCACTCCACCTCATTCCCAGGACTGGGTGTTCTTTTATTTGGTCACACTGAAATGGGTCAAAAGAGGACATTCTTGTTTCGTCTTGTTTGCTCCACATCACCACACTAAGCCCTTATTTCTAATTTTATGACTTTTCTTTGCTGGTCCTCATTTTCAATGTCCATGTGATTTTCATGTTTAACACGAGTCTATTAACTGTTTCCAATTTTTGTCATTTAAAATGGCAATGAACTGTATTTTTTGTAACTAATTTTGCCATTTTGGTTAATATATATTTTGATATGATGAAATATTTTAAAAAAGAATTCAATTTTTAACCCAACACTTGCAAAGTTTAGATCTGATATAATAGAATGCAAATAATCATATTTTTGAAAAACGCTAATCATTATTTGCCATGGCTTCTAAACATTTCATAATTCAAACAATATAAACTTGTCTTCAGCAAGCGCAAATAAAACTTAATAAGCTCTAATTTCGACTCAAACAAATAAATTACTTCAAACAATAAGCAGTTGCGCCATAAAAAAATAAGGCATGAAGAACTGGCAAAGTCGGGAGGTGCAAAACGCAAATGAGATTCAATTAAAGTTTCCCCATTTTGCACAATTTCCCTCAGTCTTTCTCTGAACATTTAATTCGTTTATGGTGTCATTATTTCCTATTAAACTTCGATAGAATAGAGTCGTCATGAAACTCAAATAAAATCAGACCTAATGTGTGTTTGACTGAATTGGGATAATTTCCATGGCAGTGAATGTGGCCTGGATTTGTCAGGCAGAAACGCACTCATTTATTCCATTATGACAATGATGCCACGAACAACTGAGCCAATTTTAAATTAGGGTACAGATTCACCCCTAATTTTCAGGACTTTAAAACACACAAAGAACGTTTGCAAATGGCGTTGATTTGACCACAGACTTACACCTCTTTATTTATTTGACATCCCTTTATCCGTGAATTCATTCTTGGGAAAATCTTATAAGATTTAAAGTAATCCGACAAAGCAATTTTTTGATGATATTCGAAAGAATTAAAGTGGCAGTAAAAAGGAATTCTTAAAATAAATAGGCTTTTGTATTTTAAGCAAACCCAACCAAAAGTCCCTTTCATTTAGTCTAAATACTTTAAAAACCACAAAGCGACCCCCCTAAAACCATAACAAATAACGAATTTTATCATCAAAAAGGCAAATATAAATCTTGCCCAACAAACATCAAGACCGAAATATTGTGGAGTGCAACTGGAAATCCTGGCAAAAAAATTGCATAAGGCAGAATAATACTGAAATGCCAAAGGCAGTCTCGGTAAAGTGAACTGGAGATGTGGACCTGAACAAAATATGATGAAGGAAAATACTGGGCTGTTCACCGAGCAAAATCGTGTGCATAATATTTTGCAGGCAGTCTCGGCTCAGTTTGGTATTATTTCACAATTGCGCTCAAAGGAAACTTCATCATACATATTATATTTTCATTCTGTTTTCTTTTCCACGCTCTGTTGAATGGGGAACAACATAAGTTCAACAGAAAAAAAGTATTCGAATTTGTGCCTGATTCTGACATCAAATCGACAACGTCGTTCTATAAGTGTAACAAAAACAATTCGCTTTTCATCAGCACCACCTTCATTCTCAGGTATCTTATTTAAACTGTATTGTAAAGTTGGAAGTGAATGTTATCGAATTTCTCTCAATTTCAAAAGATAAAGGTAGAGTCGAAAATAGTCTTGACCCTAATTAAAATAGCAATTAATATTTCGGGAGAAAGAAGATGATCATGGAGGAAACGCCAAATCAGATTGAGTGCCGTCATCAAGAACAATAACATTAATTTGATAAGAAAGCGTCGCATACATTCATCAGGTTGATTACTGGTGACTAAATGCCTAAAAATACCAATTAGTTGCCCGCGATAAAAGAAACCGAAATAATATATGCCTCCACTTTGTCTTATCATTATTGATTCCGTCTTTTTATTCCTGCTCAAAGGGGCCCCGTCTTCTTCAGTCCGGTTTGTCTTTTTTGGTGTTGTTATGATGACCGAAACAATTAACAGTCCCCACCGCCGCCGCCGAAATTCAGATAAATAAACCTGGCGACTGCTGGAGCAGCCCCAATTAAAATAAATAGCCGAGATAGGCCACGGAAAAATGTGTATCGAAAACAAATAATAATTAAAAAGTGATAAATTCCCCGTGTCAAACAAATTGGACGGTTTACTTTTTTCCGAATAGCATTTAAATATACAAATTACCTATTCATTTGGTCATTTTCCACAATCTGCTGGTCTTCTCTCCGTTTCTTTAGTATTCATCATTGTCTAATGAGATAATATGACTGTCATGATGTCATCACAACACCCACCGCTGAGGTAAAACTTGTGCAAATAAATAATTGCTATTTCTGATCGTGGCTCTACACTATGCTAATGCGAAATAACCTTGTGTGATTAAAATGCTAATTAAGAGCTTGAGAGTGAATGAGTGAAAATTCACAAATTGCCCATGGAACCAGATCATATGATTTGTATATGAGATAAACAAAGTAGAGACGCTGAATTTTTATTTTCGACTAATTTCAATCAAATGTGGAATCGATTGTTCGCTCTGATAAAAAAAAAACTATATAATTTCAACTAATACACTTACATTTCAACCAATTTGGCGTAGTTGTTTGCTCGGGAATAGACTAAAGGTGTTTTAGGGCAGTAAATCCATCGCTCTCGCTAGTTTTGGAATACGTAATCCAATGGAAGATGATAAGGGTAATCCTCTAGTGAATTTTGCATTACTTTTTCTACTAATCACAATGCCACACTATAAACAGCCACAAACTCAGTTGGCCGTTGAAAACAACACACTTCACTTTTGATTTTTATTCAATCACAATTTTTTTTAAAATCATTGGTATTTTAATGACTGTGAATTAATTACTCTATGATTCCCTCGATTCACTGATCTATCTAACAACAATGACACGATTGGTCACAAAATAAATTTCACATTCCGGGAAATTACAATTTAATTACGTACAAACATGAATGAATTATTTTCTCTTAACAACGAGCACAGTCATTCAACGATTAATCACTTTAGTATTTTACGTTTAATCCTTTTTGTTTGCGAAGTATAACGAACTTTACCGCCCCTACATGTAGGCAATTTTTTTCGAAAACCAGAACCGAAACGAACGTCCTTCCACTCTGAATACTTTCGAATCTTTGAAAAAAAAATTTTTGTGTTGAAACCATGAAAGAAACTGAAGTTCACGTAACTTTTGACTAAAGTTCACGTAACGATTTTGACTCGCTCTAACTGAAACATTAATTTTGAAATTGACGTTGCCTAACGGAATATAAATTAATTTATTATTGTTTTTTTTTCTAATTTTTCGCCTAGAAGTAAATTTTATAAATTTAAAAAAAATTATTTCATATGTCTCAATAAAGTATTATCACTTGTTAATTAATTTATTAATCATATCACTGGATTGGTTCATAATTTTTTCCGATTTTCTTAAGAATTTAGAAGAATTCTGTTGAGTAGATTAAAAGGTACTGCTTTTATACTATATACCTAACTTGATTAAAAAAATAGATAATAATAAAATCCTTTATGCGTCATTTTTTTATTATTCAATATACGTTTTTTTTAAATTTTTTCCATATTAAATGGAAGCCTTTGATGGGATTAACAGTTTTAAATACGGAAATTCCTTTTTCTGTTTTTTTTTTCATATAGAGTTATTTATTTTATTAGAATTAGTTTAAAAAATATACATTCTTATTTTATAGTTTCTAGAAATGCGTTTATTTACATTTCAGTATATTTTACAAATTTTATCTTTCAAATTGATTTAAATATTATTAAATGTGTTTCATTTATATTATTGACATTATTATAATAAAAATTCAAAATAGAAAAATACAACTTTGTCTTTAAAAAAATAATGACATATATATTTTTAATTGATTTAAACAAATTATTTGTATTTTTTTCATAANCAAATTTTATCTTTCAAATTAATTTAAATATTATTAAATGTGTTTCATTTTAATTATTGACATTATTATAATAAAAATTCAAAATAGAAAAATACAACTTTTCCTTTAAAAAAATAATGACATATATATTTTTA
>JXOV01041587.1:0-16853 GCA_001014945.1 Clogmia albipunctata
AACCCCAAACACAAATAAAAAAAAAAATAAATAACTTTTATGAACAAAAAAAAATAAAACTATATTCAAATTTGTAATGGAAATAAAACGAGACCTATTTTTATTTCGTATCATTAAATTTACAAAATATGTTTTTAGTTTATGGACATAAACAGCTAAGTTGAGCAATAAAACAACCAAAATTAGTCAAAAATATGAAATATTGTCAAAAAAAAATATCATCTTTTTAGATCTCTCTTTCTAGGACGGCCCAAATTAATCGTTTTACGCAATGACGTCATATAGTTATAACTGATTATTATTATTAATATATTCATCGTCATATTTTCATTAGACTACAGTTTTTGATTCTGCTACGACATTTCTTTAAAACTTGTACGCTGTGGGGTTATTAATATAATGCATTAAAAATAGATGAATTTACTTGATAAAACTATATCCAATTGATTTAAAATTAATTATAAAATATATATAAATTTCAGAGGCTTACTATTCATATTGGTCATTCAGTAGCAATTTCCTGTTTGGTCATTTCAACAAAACAATTGATTTGCAATTGAATATTTTTATTTAAACAGCACTCAGCCTTCATATTTCCTTTTAAGGTTAGATAAATTTATTTTAATGTGGCATGGTTTGACATTTCGGAGAAGTACTTGAAGATCCAAAATCCCCTTTTCAAACCCCCAAAAACTGCCTAGTTTTTACATATTAGGCTGTTAAATATCAAACACGAAATTCTGAGAATCCGAAATTTCAAATGGTTTTGTAATTTTGACATTTAAAATGCCTATTATAAACCATAATGACGATTAGCCAATAATGTTGTCCTGTTGAAAAACTCTTTTCAAGATTCCAGCAGCTAAAATGAAGCAACGCGCGCTAAGTCGACTTTTTTCGTACTTTTGCGATCCGGTTAATGAAGATGAACAATTAAAAGAGTTTCTGCCTCTAAATCGCATTCAAGTAAATATTTTGATCACTCTCCGCGGTAATACACTAGTCAATAATACATACTTCTGTTTCATCTCCAGACACTTGTTATTGTTTCGCTGCATTTTATTGTTTCTGTGGATCTTATTGCAACACACAAGGTCGTCGTCGTTTCGTCTCTTCTCATCTCTTTTCCAATCTCAAGTGTTTTTGCAATAAGACTGATTTATAATTATGAATCTTTAATATGTTAATCGACGATGAGATACTTCTCTCCATCGTAACACGGGCATATGGTTAATGTAACCTTGCCAGGTTAATTACCATATGTCATTAGCAGACGAATTTCATAATTATTTTCATTATCGGACTTTTTATGATTGGGTGTTTTCATCTTCCTCCATTTATGACTTTATTTTATGTAATGAACCATATAAAAGAATGACTTAATTGTAATGTACTTATTCAATTACATTAAATTGAGTTTTAAACATTTCATGTTAAGGAGTTATTATAATTATTTTTGAAACATAATAATTACATTTTTCCTTTTACTCATCCACTTAACCCATAACTTTACAAGAAAATGTTTTAACAATATTCATAAGGAATTTCCACATTTTATTATTAATATTTATATTATAGTACAATTATTTGTTCTTTCAACTAATTGTAAAAAAGAACCAAGAATATATTTTGATACAAAACAATCTCTTGCATAACACACGGTTGATAAGCATTATAAAACTCTTCTTTAAAACAGTCGATATAATAGTGATTTTAAAGAACCCCAATGTTTAATAATAGTTTAGTTATCGACTCATTTGCATAAATAAACTATAGTTTTAACAACTTGTCATAAATTATATAGTAATAAAATAGTCAAATTCTACTTATCTGATATATACACCTACGAGAAAAATAATAGGACACCTGTTTCCTATCACAATTTTAAGTTTTACCTTAATTATATATATATAAAGCATTAATTTATAAAAGTTGGTATGTAGTTTTGTCAATTGATATATCTGATATCTGAATACATAAGAAATACCCAATAAATGATAGTGGTACTGTCACGAAACAACAAAATTGAGAGAAAAATGAAATTGTGATAGGTGTCCTATTATCTTTCTCGTAGGTGTATTTAAAGACTTATTTAAACCAACCAGAAAAAACTAAGTTAACCATAAGTTTGATGACTGCTAATCAAATAATCTTACTTTTGTTAATACTGTGTTTGCCAATTTCAATAATGTCTAGAGACAGAGCGAATTTGCAAATGAGAATTAAATTTGTGATTTGATTTCAATAATGTCAAAATATTTGGTAACTAATCACAAAATCAATAAGACGAAACCAAATAAGTCCATTGTATTATTTTAACACCTTTCTGCACGATTGATTTACATCTTATTAATACTGCATTAGCCGTGGGCATTGATTTCTGGTAACATTATTCAAGAAATGCAACAAGATCTCGACTTACACCTCGGAGGTGGGTGTTGTAAATTTGTAATGCAGCCCAATAAATCAAAACCGGATAAGATTTCCGCGTGCTCAAGTGTTCATGACCACATTCTCCTGGCTGCTGCTGGCAAACAAAAGTCAAGATCGTGGAGCAATAAAGTTTCCCTTTTCTTCTGTGTCCAATTTCTGCGTATTTAAATTCAGTCTTATTCTCTCCATCCACTTCCCCTTGAATGGGTTTCTGTAATCTCATTTCTAGTTTGCTTATTTCGCTGCAAGTCACCAGCAAATGTGCATTTGTGAATTGTGGCGTAAACCGGCTGGTAATTGGAAATGCACTCCGAATTTCACTCTCCTTTCTCTCTCCCTCTCTCCAGTTGACCGTTGACTGTCACAATTCGGTTATAATAATTGCCTCTGTTCCTCTCCCCTTCCGCTCATGCTCCTGTTTAGAGATATTGTAATAAATTCGATTCCCGCCCAAGTGACCCAAATTAGCATAATCTGCTGAGCTATGTGCGCCTTTAAATAATAAATCCCTTTATAGTCCTAGTGATAGAGCCAACTTGCAAATGAGAATAAAATGTGTGACCTACTTTCGTCCTCAGGATATAGTCCGAACGAAATACAGCGTCAGAATCGGATAACCCAGAGGATTATTGCGAATTTCCTGGAGCGCAAACTGTTTCCATATCGTCGGCCCCAGCACCAGGTGCCCACAATTGACGAAATATTACCGCTGACCACGGAACAGCCTCGGAGATCGTATTTGCATAGACAGCGCACCGCCCTCGAGCTCTTCAACAAAATCAAAAATTACAAATCGGAAGAGTACCAAGACCAGGAGGATGAGGAACAGGAGGAAGGAGGCACTGGTGGAGGAGATAGCGAGCCCTCGGCCAAAGCTGTGGACGACTATTACGATGACGGCGGCAACATTCAGGAGGATGACTACTTTAATAGCAATAGTGATTTTAACGATAATAATAGTAATAATAATGAAGACAACTATAACCAAAGTATATCCCTGAGGACGGGCAGGGCAGGAGACGGCAGCAGCAGCAGCAGGAGCAGTATCAGCGCATTGTTCGACGACTATCCCGGGTTCGAAGACAGTAATAGCAATTACGACTCTGAATCATTGCAAAGCGTTGAATCGGAGCACTTAGACTCATTTTACCGCAGCCAAAAGCATAAACTCTACCATCTGGATGCGGATTTCTTTGAAGGCAGGTCACTTGGGCGGTTGAGGGAAACAATATCTATCTATCTGTCTAATGTATTAACATTTCAATGAAAGTGCAATTTATTTGTAAGAGGTTTCGATTGCGGAATTAAAAATATGTAAAACTGATTTTATGGAGAAAAATCACAGATTCATCAATTCGTAGGATTTTTCAGCTAGTTCTGGCATAGTCTCTCAATTAAAGTAGAACTTTTAAAACATGTAATATTCAGTATTTGCTGCATATGAATTTCGAAAAAAGATTAGATTAGAGCTTTTAAAGCGTATAGTTTTAGTTTGATTCTAAAATTCCGTTGTAATATTATATGTCCTTTAAAATTTAGGGGATGTGTTTAAAGTTTAAACTTTTTGAGAAAGAAAGTGGAAAAAGAGTTGTAAATTGTCATACTTTATCAGACAATATTATAATTAGCCTCTTAATTCGGATGGACGGAAAGACCAATGGCGTTTAAAATGGCAAATTTCATATTTTCTTTTCTTTATTGTTGTGATAAAAACCTGAATCGATGTCGGGTCATCCGAATGATTGCACTTTCAATTTGCATACATTATATTGGTTTTTTTAATCCACTAACACCACTGATGTACCAATCATCACTAATGTGAAATGGATTGGCGGAAAACGAAAGCTTTCCTCGTCTGACCAGAGATTGTGTAACAATGGTGTCATCGCCAAGATCAAATCAGAGTGAAAAAGAATCCATTTCAATAGTCTACGAAGAGTGGCTTTACCCCTCTACTAATGACTTGAAGGAGACTTGTAACATTTTTCTATCGCTATTGGCTATCGATCGTCGATAGATACCTGAGTTTTTTGGTCCAATTTTCAAGAGCAAACGCGCAATTTGGGTTCGTACGAAACGGGTTTACAATTCAGGTTTTATTTTAATTCCGCTGCACTCATTTTTTCCTCATCTTTTTAGAAATGAGTTGCTTTTCCTTTGGCCAGCGCTTTTCAGACCTTTTCTCACTTTCACAATGAACTTCTCCCATGACATTTACCAAAGCCCGTCAACAAAATAACAACACGCAAGACAAGTGGTGTTACGAGATAATGGGCTGGAAGGAAAGCGGATCAAGTGCAAAATCCAGCCCGTTGTCGTCATCAATGGACTGGGTGTGCCTATGTGTGTGTGCGTTTCGACATTTCAAGGACGAGTGTTGACTCTTCTTTTATTATTGTGAGAGCCAGGCTATGAAAGACAACAAATCCCCCGCGCCATTAAAACCCGAGCACAATTTAAACCAGATTGTAACGTATTTTCGCTATAAATAAATGAACAAGAGCCCAAAAGAGACGCGAATCATTTGCAGCTTTAGTTCATAGACATCATAAATTATAGGTATATATACTGAGAATCATATTTTCTAGAAAAATGGGATTAATGTAGGATTAAAATTTTCATTCCTCTTGAAAGTTATCAATTTATCATTTGCTTCATCTTTTCCCTTTCAATCTGTTATAGAATCCTTTCATTCCATTCGGATATTATGAATATCAGGCACCCTTTGGGATACTTTGTAATGGTATGTTATAATCTTATAATTAATTTACATAAACTCGTACTTATTTACGTTTGTATGAGCAAATATTTTTCTTAGAAAAGTAATAAGTAATTAATTTATAAAGCACTTATTTTAAAATGATGTCTGCTTTGAAGCTTTATCAGTCAAATACCAATTCATCTAACTTTAACTTACTACTATTATGTAAAACTTCCATTTAAAGTAAATTCAAAATGTAGTCCAGTTAAATTATTTATTTATTTTCATTATGAAACACAAAATTTTCAATATTTTTTTCCTATTTTGTTAATAGGTCCCCAATAATCAAATAAATGAAAATATTAGGTACAAATAAACAATTAATCAATAATTTCCAATGGAAAATATGCTTCATTAGGTTAAAGTATCTCCCATAAATAATATTAACTAAAGAAAACCTAAACAAAACTTTTCATGCAATTACGGGATTATTCATCAACTTGTTTTTGTTTAGTGGAACACGAATTTTCCCGGCCAAAGTGTGAAAGTGACATACTATACCTAAAAGCAATGACAAAATAATGCCAAATTGAATTAATCATCGGGCAAACTTGTTTTTCCTGGGTAGGAATTTCAAAGAGTATTTTTTCTAGACTTATTCTGTAGCATTTGGTTTTTTTTTTTGTTAGAGCAAGATGAGGAAGAAGACAATGACAAATTACTGTTCACCTTCTTCGCTTGTGGACAATCAAAAACTGCTGAAATACCAACATTACGGCGGGGTGGAATTGAAAAGCTCATCTTTTATTAATAAAAGACCGTTTAATTACAATGGGAGAGGAGACGGACGGACGGCGGATGGACCGAACGGAATCGCCTCTGACATTGACATTTAAACCAATTTCCATCTTGGTGGCCAACAAAACCACAGCAAATAACATCGACATGCCTCAGACATTCCAATCGCCCGTTTTGCTACAATTTTGGTGTCGCTGGTTAGCTCTGGTCAACACACACGTCAGGACAATTGATCGGGTGCTGGAAAACATTTTTCGGTCTCGGTGCTCGTTTCGGTCCATCAAAACCTTATCAGATACACTTTCGGTTTTATGAACATGTGTTTCCAGTCCATGCGACACTTTTATATTCGGAAGCACAGAGATAGATAGAGAGAGCAAGAAATGGAGTGAAAGTTTTTTGTCGCTCGTCTCGGACACTGAGTCTTGGCCACTCTGTTTACATATATCCCAGCTAATTTTATATCATTACGGTGCGGTCAATTAAACGCCAAGTCTTTAGTGGAACAGCCAAAGATTGTGGGTATCAATTTCTCCTTTCCATTATTCCGCAATCATCGGAGCGCCATTGCGAAAATTCGAGTAAAGAACGTCTTCTCATTTTGCAGTATTACCCATTTGTTACGATTGGGAGAATCGAAGTGCCTTTGAGAAGGCGTTTCAATAGCAAATTGAAAAGTCATGACTTAAGTACTAGTTCAATGAGACTACTACCGAGCTCTGGGGCTTTTGTAATATCCGGTGCAATAATTTCTTCAATGGTTATATAATTCGGGTCAGCTTGGAAAAAGCCATTTTGAGCCAATTCCGCTTAAGGACATCCAGTTAAGCCATTTTCCAACAACACTAATGTCATTTAACTATAATCCCATTCATCGATCGGTTCAGCCAAGGGAATCTTTTTATTTCGCAACAGCCTTCGGTGATTAATTAAGTCTCGACTTTAAACTCAAATTAGCTAAGCTAAACCAAATTGCCAAATGTAACTTATTAACGTTTTCCACATCTGCATTTAAAATCCATTTATGGTATTTAGACACTGGACCGATTTATTTATAGATTATACCATCGGATGACCAAGTTCAAGGTCGTCTTTGTTGACAAAACGACCATCTCCAAAAGATATCTCAATTTTTCACATACAAAATTGCCGAGGCTCTGAAATACCAGTTCTAAAATGGAATATACATCTGGAAAATGTCAAAATGGAGATGATCAGACCGATATAAACTATATTGTGTTATTATTAGCGGTTCAACCACCGGCTGGGTACCAGAAGAACGGACTCCAACACCAATACAGTCCCCACAATCCGGAATTTCTTCTTTTATCAACTACGTTGTCGCGCGTTCCAGTTAATGATTATTTAACGATTTTCTGACATTTTTGCATTAAGGCGTGCATTATTCATTAATTCCCAATCAATTGGACGACATACCAATCCAGAATGACGAGAGGCTCAATTACCGTAAGACAAGCCCCAGTTTATTAATAGGACATTTCTCGTTTTCATTTAAGCCCCACATATGAAAATTGACTTTCAAATTTTGTGGGTCTTTGATTTGATCACCTTTAAAGATACAAGTGTTTTGACGTGTATCTCAATTGCCGCAGTGACGCAATCGTTAATCACTGCACCCTACTTATTAAACCAAATTGCCGTGGATCATCACACTGACCAAGTTTGAAAATACATCTCCATAATTCCACCAATAAATCGAAAGTATTCCACGCATCACATTGACACAGCTTCTCTATTAAAGACTCTACATAAGTGGAAAGTGTCTGATGTGGATAGGGTTTCTAACTTTTTATATATTATTATTATACATATGTCTTTTAAATATTTGAAAAACATACAAATTTTATTGATTTACTTTTTAGACACATTAAAATTAGTGAAATACATACAATACTAATAAACATTTAAACACGTCAATATAATTTTTAAAGTATATGTTGAATTGAAAGAGTTTTCAATACAAAACATCCAGCTTTTAAAATTTATTTTAAAATATACGTTGAATGCTTTACAAAAAGTTATAGCTAATAACTTTTAAATTTGGCAAATAAAATGCAAAATTTATAAAACTGAGTATATATAAACTCTATTATCATCTTGTTTTGCTGCTACATTCAAGTGTTTTATATACATCCATATGTATATATTTTCTACAGGTTAGTTTGTAAAAAAAGTTACATGATGTGTTACATAAAACAATAAACATTCCTAAGATGTCTCTTTTCCCGCTTCGACATAACTGACACCGTTTCTGTGGGGTGGAAAATAATTTGCCAATATTTATTCTCAGCATATTCTATTTATCCGCACAATTGTTAAATCAATATTGTAAATTTGTGGGTTTTTCTCGTCTACCCGAGATGTCAATGTTTACTTACATCACCGCCACGCTTTAATTTCAAATAATTTCATATGCCAAAAAATAATCCCCCACTTTCTCTTTGTCTTGTTGTCTCCATTTTAAAAATATATCTAGACTTATAAGTATTGGAATGAATAATAAATTAAATAATATTAATGACACTGGTGAAAGACCTCAAATCTAGCCGGTTTTGTATAATATAGCCATCTTGTTGGATGAAGCCTCGAAGGACGACGCGCTTCGGGCTTTTCTTTTCATCACAAAGAGAACATCTCGTTCTTGACCCGAGAGCTTTTGTGCAATTCAATAAATTCTCAGACTGGAATGTAATCTGGAGTTATAGTTATTGTAGATGATTGGATTGAGGAAGAACTGAACTGGCTTTTTGCAGTAGTGGCTGCCCCTAAAACATGATCTTCAACTTTATACCTGGTCAAGCTTTGTCTCTTCTCTATGTGTTGGTGAGCTTTCGGTCTTTCTGCCTAGAGATGAAATGAAATCGAGAGTGGAGTCGTTTCAAGTTCCACGGCTTCGCAGTGTTGTTGGGACTCTGTACATAGTCGCATGTCTTTCTTCAGGCGTCGTCTTTCTACATGAAGCTTCATTAATTACAAAATTTCGGATTGATTTACCGGTGTTTCGCGTGTGAATGTGTTTGCAAATTTGTCAATCAACGTTGTGCAAATAAACGGTCGATTGGATCAGCAATAGTGTTGTAGCAAGAAGAAGAGAGATTGAACATGGGAGAATACAGTGCAACTGTGGCAGCCACCTTTGGCGTCTTTTTGTTGTTAGGACTAGCCGTTTTTGTCAATGACGCTGACGCCAAATTTACATCTGCTTTGGGTATGTAATTTCTCACTCTTAAAGTCACACTTTCTCTGCTCTGGTTTTTTACACATTATATTATTAAAAGCCACAACAGTTGCCGTCTTAGGCCTCTTAGAAATGGCATTCTATTCAGTGGTCACCATACAACTCCCAAATTGAGAAATTGACTTATTGGCTTGTTTGTTGTGCGGTAATCTTAATTGCTCGCCAATTATCCAATAATTGTTTGTTGTGTCCAAGCATGTCCATTTCTAAATAGGTATGTGAAAATTAAAGAGCTTTGAATACTTGGGCAACACGAGACTAAACTTGATAGACAGCTTTGATTCATCACGGGTATTTGTCTAATTTTTGCGCGAAATTCCGCAACATCAGATTCAATTGACAGTCAAATGTTATGGCTTTCGATTATGTCAATAATGTTTTGTGGGTGAAATATCATTATTGATTTGGAGCCAGACAGGTTTTTGCGGACCATCTTCTACGTGGTTCCCCTATGTAACTCGCTTTTTTCATTCCAACCGAAAATCACTATAAAAACGGGCCAATAAAAAAATTCCAATGTTGATCTTTTGCCAGTACTTGCAATAAAATTCATTGCCATTTTTTGGCTTTTAAGTAAATGTCATTTAATTTAAGGAAGTCCATTTTAAGCATCCACTTAATGAACTTGAATTAAATTAAATTTTGATTACCTTTTTTATAATATTGTAAATTATAATTAGATAAACCAATCAATTTAGCTCTTTAAAAGTCTATTAAGGCACTTGTTCTTTAGTGCAACAAGAGGTTTATGCAACTGGTCATTAGGAGTTCTCAAAATCAAAATAAAATTTGTCAAAATTCAATAACACTCTCTGTAAAGGCAATTAAAAAACACTTTGTTGAATATTCCAACGCAATTTTCCTATGCCACAATTGAAAGCTTTATAATTGCATAACCTTTCAAAAAAAGTTCTTTCAAATATAATTACCATTTCCATATTTCAATAGACATATAAATTGCATAGACGTTACAAAGAAGTAATTTACTAGAATATCCGAGAAGCTTCCTCTCTATTGACAACAAGACAGTTTATCTTTGTTTAATTTAAACTATAATGGATTGCATTTATGTAAACAAAACTAACAGTTTGCCAATATTCGTACAGGTGCTTGATTTCACTCTTGCAAAATGGGAGCGGAAAATGGCAACATAGTTTAATCGTACAAAGTAACATGTAATGTTACAATTGTCTTTAGCTATACTTTTATTAAATATAATTATTATGATTCGTTTTTTTATTGAGAAATATTTTAGAGAGCAGTTTTTAATTGTTTTTATTATATAGATAAATTTCACTTTGGATTTAATTAATGGCGAAATATTGAATTGATTGAATGACTAAAATCCGTGAACTTTTCATAAAATATACCAAAAATAGCTTTTATCACTTTTTTAATCATTCCATATTTAGCACCTGTTTTTAATTAACACATTGAAATTTTTAATTAGTTTCTTCATGTTAATATAAGAGATTAACATTTAAATCACCACGTCAATTGTACTTTCTAGTGAAATTATTTGAAAATGTATTATTGCAAATAATATTAAACTTCAAATTTAACTAAAGCTTTTCTAAAAATTGCACTTAAAATTTCTTTAAGGAACTAGTGCCTTAAAACTCTTCTTAAATTGTACAGTCGTTATTAATATAATATCACCAAAATTCATAAAACCCATTACTGTTCAGTTAAATAACTTGTTTATAAGCTTTAAATAATCGTGATTAATAATGATAAACTGAGCAATTGACATTGTCTCTTTAAAACTTGTTAACAAATTTTATTGATAAACTGGGTAAATTGCTGTCCAGGTATTTAACATTTGTAGATAATGGCTTCATGAATAGGATTGCGGAGTTAATGTATTTCGTATTTTAAAAACATGAACCGGGATTGTCGATAAAAGTCTAATTAAATCAAAGACAATACATGTCACACCGTTGGTAACTGGTCTTTTAACTTCATTTTGTATTGATTATATCCATTTGTTTGTTATATGGAATGACCACGACTAGCAATTCGCAAGTTTTTCATCACGGATCGATCGAGACGTAAAGTAGGTGACCTTGTGAATAAATTGTCATGCCGTCTGCTTCGTCCAGTAGAAGTCTTTTCGAATTATTAGAGAATGGCCGGAGATCAGCACTGATCTGGAACAAAGTCTGGTTACAACGCGATTCATTCTTCTCCATCTTTTTTTACATCATTTGCACTCTGCAGGAAATCAAAGGAAGTGGTTAAGGTCGTTACTTTTCATTTACATCATGCACCAGTAAACGCAAGATCATTTTTCAGCCTCATTCAAATGAGATTACAATCTAATGATTTCAACAAAATACCTTTTATGGACCTTATTTATTATTCTGTTCATTTCTTATTTTAATAATATTTTCCCCATACTTTTTTTGCTTTATAACGATAAATCATTAAACTATTATATAATTTTTAAAATTAATCAATCAAAAACATTAGTTATTGGTTATTTTTCTTATTATTATTATTTTTTGTTCTTATATAATTAAAACGTTTATTGTAACTAATTTTATTTGCAAGCTTTTGTAACATTTTAAAAATTATGATCTTCGATTGAAATTCAAGATAATTTTCTTAATATTAAATGACAAAAAAGTAATTGTAAATCTCTGATTATAATTACAGATTGTCCGAATTGCGTGGACGACCAACAAGTGACGCCAAACCGATGGACGATGCCACTGATGAAGTTGGGCGAAAAACGATACTATCTAGGTGTCTTCTTTAAGGTGAGTAGTATGTCCAGTACCTGATTTTTTCGGAATACTCTTGATCTTTTTTTGGAATTCCGAAATAAAAGTCAAGGCTGTTTTCATAAGCGTACTTAATTACACTCATTAACCCCTGCATCGCAGCAGGTTTTCAAGAGCCCATTTCAATTTCGAGACGCGTCTCCGGTCTCTTCACTATTTGATTAGTTGGTTTATGGTCCGGTCTGTGGGATTTCGATTTACGTCAGTAAAAAATGATGGAACCATAGGTCAGTTCCTGAAGCTCGAAATTCTTTCAAATGTCAAACCACCTCATGGAAATTGTGTTTCAAATTCATGGCACAAAATCTACCTTTTAGAGTTTTAACGTGACGCTAAAATTACAACACATCTCGTCTCCACATGTCTATTTATTTTTCTGCTGGTGGAAGTCAAGGTTTCGCAAAGTGAAAGGAAGAATCTGCTGATAATAAATATATTTGGCGAAAATCTCGTTCTATTTGACAGCGAAATTCGCACGACCATTGTATAAAATTAGAATTCAGAGCTATCGCGGAATTTAAGATATTCCACGGTGCCTTCCTGTTCCGACATCCAACACCACCACCATCATCATCAACACTTGAAGCTCCTGCTCGAGAGGTCGTATAGTTTTTGCAAATCCAAATCCAAATGGAATCGTAATCCAAAGAAGCAATCTCGAATCTTTTGAGATAAAACTGGTTTGCATCTAATGATCGCGAAAATTGGCAATAGCAACCACTACATTCATGTCTTTAAAATAGTATGCAAATTTCCTTTTTTGCGGCAGCCCAATTGAATTACATAATTTCTTCTTTGATACATTCGAGATGAAGTCCGTCCGTATTCAAATGGAAATTGTTGTATTGTAGAGTGGCAAAAAACGTGTCCTAGAAAATTGGTCTTTTTGCATTCGGTTGAACTCGAAACAAAAATGCTCTAAATTGGGTTTTACAAAATTGAATGTTATTGCTCGCTTTTTTCTTTCTTTTTTCAAGCCGACGGTCAAGTTTAAATTCATTAATTATGTCGCCCACTTTAGGCTGCGTATTTGGTATGTCAATATTAAAATCAAGAATTGCAATTTAAAAAATGATGTAATACTTTTTAAATAAAATAAGTTCCTAGAGTAAATATAAGATAATTAATATGCGCAATTTCTTCATGTCGTCACAATTAATTCGCAGAAATTCAGCAAGACTTGCCCAATGCCATTTGAATAATTAATTAATCAACCGGAAACCAATTAAATTTATTCTTATCTCGATCTGATTTCCGTTGACAGGCCAACTGGTATCGGGCAGCCCAATATTGTCGCTTCCATGGAATGCACCTGGCCAGTATATCATCTCAGGAGGAGAACGACCGACTAGAGAAGCACATCCGAGACTTTGGTAAGTGCTTTTCTTTTATCCCATTTGATTGAAATTCTAAAGTGGCATCTTTAAAATTCAATTACAGGTTTCGGTAATGAGCATTTCTGGACTTCCGGCACGGATTTGGCGGACGAGGGTAACTTCTTCTGGATGGCCAACGGACGGCCAATCACGTTCACCAATTGGAACGCGGGTGAGCCGAACAATTTCCGCTATGAGAACGGCGAGGAGGAGAACTGCCTGGAGCTGTGGAACCGTGATGGGAAGGGACTCAAGTGGAACGACTCCCCGTGCAGCTTCGAAACGTTCTTTGTGTGCGAAGTACAATAATCCAGACGCTGCTAGATCCATAGACACTGAGTGTTTTGCTTAGATTATTTTGTTCAGTTTTACGGTGGCATTTGACAAAGTTCGTCAAAGCCAAGATGTAAATTAATTGATGGTCAGATTGTGACGGCGAAACATTTCGAAATTCAATCGGAATTTGCGCAATTTCTAATTTAATATCCCGTTTCTTATCCCCCCACTTTCCCTCCTTTTCTTCCTCACTCCATCTCCTCTCAACATCATAATTTAAGTCTGATATTATTACCTATGTATATTAAATCTATGTGTTGAAAAAATCTTCAAAATGGAGGGTTTGTATAAATGTATAAAATATTATTAGATTTAAATAAATAAGATTTTAAATTAATTACGTTTTTCATTTATCAAACTGTGGAATCTCTCTCGCTGTCTCCGTTGAATCAGACGGTGACGACGAGGGTTTTTCGACATCTTCGAGACCAAGCACCTCCACCGGAACTGAAACAATGACGACGGGTGTGAAGTCGAGCTTTCACAAACACAAAGAAATCAGGTCCTTGCACGGGCCATCATCAGAGTGGCACCCAATTATTACTGTTTGATGCATTTACAAACACAATTGGAGTCGGTCGCCGAAAACAGTTAAGGGCCAATTATCTAAACGAGTTGCCCCTTTTCTTACTCTTTGTTAGTTCACGTGCATGACTCCCGTTTCTATGGCAGTCTCCCCAAGGCTCACTCTCCACGAAGGCATTGGCCATCTCTCTCAAAGCGTTCGGAGCAACGTTCTAAACCCATCTAAACAAGAGCAGTGCGTGGAGAAATGAGGCAGTGTCCAGTGCGCAGGTCTAGAACAGAGTCGGTTTCACCACTTCTGGCTGTAAATACACACAGTCTCAAGGCAGTCGTGTTCTGGCGTTCATTGTGTCCCGTCGTAGATCCACCTTGTCCACACAATGAAGTCACTTTCCATTTAATAATCACCATCCCCCCAGTTTCAAACACTTTGTGTAGTGATTTCGGTTCAATTAAAGGGCTGTGCAAATGGATTTCGATGCATTTCCGCCATGATTTGGGTCCGTTGACGAGTGCCAGTACGGAGACGATGACCCAGGTCCCAGCAACGAGTATTATTACCGTACAGCTCAGGCTACTTTTGTGTTGTTCACCACCAACACTGTAACAGGGGTCGAGGGGAGAAGGAGAGAGGAAAAGAGTGGCTTACGGTGTTCTGATGAATGATTTGTCCGTTAATTAGTGATGCCCGTGAGATGCCGTGATTTTCGCCCGTTTTCTTCCTCTTCTAACTATCTCTCGCAAAAATCATCATCATCGTCGTCAGATGTTATTTTCGCGTACTGCCCAAAATAAATGAGTAGCGGCGAACAGTTGCGACGAGTGTTGATGTGTGTTTTTTGGCAAGAACCACCGCAAAGCTCTGAAAGGGGGAACTGAAAATTCTATTGAAGAGAAATGCGAGGAGGACAAATTGGGTATCCCCTTCGAACCGCCAATTCCGCAGTCGTCACAGCCCAAGAAAACACACATCAGGCGGCGAGAGAAGAGTGATTTTATTGGTCAGTCGGCAGCCCTCGAGAAACGAGCGACGTGCGGGAATCGTTCGATTACGTGTGTGCTGTTTTGGGTGAGCCTATTCGTGCGGCAACCCTGTCTGTGACGTATGACAGTGCATATTAAGCAGCCAAGGGTTGAGAGCACTGGTGGGGGTGATAAACAATCGCGTGGTTTCATGCCAACGGAATTGACAATGGATTTCCAGCAGAGAATTTGGAGCAGCAGCAGCAGATTTCATCCCGGATTATAAATCGGTGTAAAAACTGGATAACTTAAATGCCATGTGTTGAGCCCAGTGGAATTGTTTTATAGTTTTAACAGTTGTTATTTTGCAAACTGAACTGGACTATTAATAATTTATCATTATTACTACTAGTGAATAAGAGAACAGTTGTCGGAATCGTTATATGTTACAAATACCTATTCCCTTGTGATGAATCGTTTTCCCGGGAAATTCCCACCCCAACGTAATTAATTGTCAATTTGATTGTCTCTCTATCCGTATTTATGTGGATCTGTGTGTGTTAAGCTGTGTATACTTTATTGTAATCGTTTAATCGGAGGCGTCACACAAATGTGCAACAAAAGAGCTTACAACTAATTGCCTTTTCCGTAAACACTGGCACACAATTGCCGACAAACAACACCACTCTCAAGACAATCGATAATTGATACCGTGTGCAAATTCCAGTCAATCAGTCAAGTGTATAGCCATAAAATGAGCCAAATTGAGGTGCATCTTATAATTAAATCGTGAAAAGAGAAAAGCGTCATCAAAAGGGAGTGAAAAGCTTTTGAATAAATTGAAAAAGTCTTTTTAGAGCATAATTTACATGAGTTGGTGTAATATAGAAACATCCTAGCTGTTTCTTATTCTGTCCACAACCTGCTAGTGATGAGTGGTGAATTGAATGCGAAAAGTGTTCAATTTCAAGTGATACATTTATTTGCCTGCAAACGTGAATTGAAGGCAGGTGGAAATCGAAATTAAAAGGTGAATCGAATGTGAAATGTTATGGTGAGGAGGATACAGGTCGGGCAGTTTATAGTTCGGTCGTGGCAAGCTGTTATCCTTTGACCAGAAATTTATTAGAGAGCAACGTGATATGAATTGTATTTCTCCACCCCCAAGGATACGTGTTATATATTTATTCAAAAGTTGGCAGTGCATTAAAATTACTCGGAAAAGTAAATTGATAAGTTTGAGAAATTGAATTGGATCCTTCAAACCATCGCGCTAATCTATAATGGCAGATCTACAAGCTACCATCGAATTTGTGGTGGAATTATACAAATTTTACAATGTTGATTTATTCCAAAGAGGGTGAGTAAAATTTATTTGAATTAGCCGTTCAAATATTTATATCATCTGTCATCTTAGTATCCCCATTAAGCTCAAGTTTTATTTGCTTATAAGCGATGTAAAACTCTCAGAACTTACTTGATAACGCAGATCATTCGTTGTAAGAACATCAAAGGTTTATTTCATATTCGGGCAAAATACTTCATTAATAATTCGATTAAAATATAGACTCTTTTGCATTTAAAGCTATGGTAAATAATCCGAATATTTAATTTTAATTATGAATTTCTTGAAGAAACGGCTCTCCTTTCTTCTTCTTTTCCAATCCGTTATCCCG